>BTSY01000281.1:0-21576 GCA_036245785.1 Pristionchus fissidentatus
CAACTAATTTTCTTTATGTCATTTTTGTCGTATTTCATTGGCGAGATAAATTTTTATTTATTGTGATAATTACTCGACACATCAATGACGAACAATTATTGATTGTAATCAAGAAGTGAGCGCTACGGACAGAGAGAGAAAAATACGCAATTCCCAATGATGTCTTCAAGAACTGTACTCATTTCACTTGTAGAATAGTTCATTGCGCATGTAAACTCTCCTATGATATTTTATAATGTAGCAGTAGTGTCGCGAGATTAAATTATGACTCTCTGGATTTTTCTTTTGATCATACAAATTTCATACCGTAATCCTGCAGTAGCTATGCAATGGTCGCCGATGAATTCCAAGATCTTTCTTTTTTCTCGCATAACTTCTATCATACACATATAGTAGTCAGAGAAGATTAGGGGATGATTTTACAGATATCTCTCGTCCTCTCACTCATGATACTTTTGTTATTACATTTAAATACCGTAATCCTGAGGTATTTATGGAAGGTGGCCAATGAATTCCGATATTTTTTCTTCGAAATCTAACGTCTTATATACCGTAATCCTTCAGAAACCATTTCCATGTGAATTGATCATTCTCGTTTGAACTCATGTTCTCCTTATCAGACATAAACTCATATCCATGATGCAGACATAATATACCAATTTTGACTACAGTACACGAAGCGGCATCAGAGGCGAGAAAGGGGTACGACTAGTGACGTTCATTTTGCTTCAACTAATCAAATCACACGAGATATACCGAAGTCCCGCTACAGTATCCCGGCAATATTCTTGATGTAAAAAACACGGCGACTGTTTCTAATTTAAAAAAAAATCCGATGCATCTCAAAACCTTCTCAATAGAACCACGTTGTCGGTTTTCTGATACCATGTTTTGTCTTCACAAGAAAAATATTAAAAAGTGGACCTCTGGCGAAAAATAATAACCAGATAAAAACTCATGATAAAATTTGTAATTGTTGTTTATTAGAAAGAAGAGGCTTCTTGTACAAAGTATACCCGCAGTGCCCATTCATGGCTCAATAACGGGCGCACTTAAAATATATTTTAGTCACTTTTGTAAAAAAAAAGAATAATTTCCCTAGATTATCGAGCATGCCACAGATTTTGTTCTTACTATGTGAGTCAGTATTAGTGCTTACTGTGGTCGTGATAACAAAGAAATACGCCAAATATATGAGATGATATTCTCCCTAAGGTGGATCTCATATCATAAAATCGAACCTGTAGTTTACTCTGTGTGTCCGGTTTAGTCATTGTTTTGGAGTTTATTTAGTGTAAACACCAACTAGCAGAATGGTCGCATAATCGTTCATGGACTCAATGGTTTGAGATTTTAAAAAAATATTTCAAACGTGAATGCTGACTATGCATGAGTGCACCGGAGAACGAGCTAGAAACAAACACGGCGGATATATTTTGAAGAGGAAGGATCCCTCTGCTAACATACAATAGTTTGAAAATTTACCTTGATTTTGAAGCAAAAATAAAATTTTTAGTCAGACGTAACACTTACACTTATTTTTCATCTGAAGCCGAAACATGATATCAAAAATCTGGCGACGCAGTTCGAAAGAGCAATGGTTAAAATACATGCGCCTATAGTTTCACAAGAATCCGTGATAAAAAATTTTAATGACTAAAAAACCGTAAACTATGGTGAGAAAAAAAGCGTTGAAAAAAATAATAAATTTGACCGATCTGTTTATTTTCGGATACTGTAGCACGAATTCCATTATAGGGATACTGTAGCAGGGTTACGGTATACGCCTGAGGCAGTAATAATCTGATACCCAACTCAAACAACATACGCAGTCGTAATTTCGCGACTGACTACTATCAGGATACGGTAGTCGGGTTACGGTAGCTTGTGTACGGTAGTTGGACTACGATGGTTACATTAGAGTAGGTCACTAGGGGTTTGGTTGCCAACAACCCAAATGTCATTTTGGACCATGAACCCCTGGTCATGGTTGAACAAGAACAACGTAAAAGACTCGATGTTCAACGCTTTGCAGCGCAATTTCGCGAAGACGAATTCTTCTTTTCTTGTCAGTTAATGGGCATAGTGTTGAACTTCTACTAGCCAGAAAATTGGAGAGGGGCACGCTTTCACACACAAATGCGAGCGGAAATAAACGGTTTCATGGAAAAAAATGAACACCGTAAAACGCAATTTGTAGAATTTCGCGAAGACGAAATTTCTTTTATTTTTGGCAGTAAACTAGCAAGTATATTTAGAAGACACATGCAAACAAAGCTAAGATGCGCACGCTTTCAAAAATCAATAAAGAACGAAAAATGAAATTTCCACGCTAAAATTTGAACTCCCGCAATCAGTGCGTGCACCAAATGCGTCACAGTATTTTCGTCGGCTCTCACTTACGGCTCTGAGACTTGGGGGTCCCTAAACATTATTTCCGGTTGATTTTTCGAAAAAATATGAAGAAAAAATATGAAAAATAATTTCGGAATATGAAGTCGTGAGCATCGCTACATGCTATAAAAAATCATTAAAAATGGCGTTACTTAAAAAATTGCATCATCAATAGTCACGAGCAAAGTCATGAGGTGATAGGCAGTATCTTTGTTGCGCTCCGACCCGCTCCTATCATGCCCTGCTCACCTCTCATTTCAGCACTACGTGACTAATAATCGAGTGACGATCGAGGCTCGCGTGCACTTCAATAACGGAGGAGATACAGGGTCAGATAATTACACTTTCATTAATTCTGAGGTACTGTGACTGGATAATTAGGGTAGAAATACACATTAGTGTAAATTTTTCAAAAGTTTCAAATTGAATGGGTCACCAAAAAATGTAGGGTCGAAGAGGAGCGGGAAATATCCGGTTTGAAAGACATGTGCGTAAAATTCGAGATGACCGTTACACTTCCCTATTGAGTATTGTTTTGAAAACTAGCCTGGCTCTCCTGGTTTGTCTCTAAACCGGTCGGTGGGATGATATAGCGGGAAAAATTGAGGAGAAAAAACTAATTTGGTCTTACTGTATTCCGGCATTTCGAGTTATAGATCAATAAAACGGCTGCTTGGAGAGTCGGAGAAAAGGGTACAGCCGGGTATGCACAACACCGAACCTGCGCCGCTAATCCAGACTCTTAAAAAAACTTTACTATTCAGAGAGCCGGTTGTGCTGCACGACTTCTCAGCGCCCCTCGAGGACGTCGTCCACGTCGTGCTGAGAATCGGAGAGAAGCGACTGTATGTCGCCAAGGATGTGAGTAAAGAAGCTCTGGTATTGCTTTTAGGCCCCCCTCCTAGTGGGTAAACATCAAATGTTTCGACGGCTTCCCCCACTAGTCCGCCACTGAAAACTATCAGAGAGAAAATGCGAAATTTGAGAGCACAATCTCTTCATTTCGCACAGTCTCTCATCCACAAACCGGCGAAGAGACTGTGCAAAATAAAGAGACTGTGGTCTAACTTTTCCTACGTTCGTGAGTAGTAAGAATGCTTATTTGACTTCAAATTACGGCAACACGTACAATCTGTATTTCGCAACATCATTAGTTTGTGTAATCTCCCTCAACAAGAGTGCGCAATATGAGAGCACAATCTCCTCATATCTCTATAAGAGAGCGTGCCAAATGAATAGATCGTGGTGTCAATTTTCGCACCCTACCCGCAACAATGGTTGTTTTTCATATTTGTAAAACGTGATCCAGGTACTGGCCGTCCACTCGCCCGTCTTCCGAGCCATGTTCTACCGTGATTTCAGGGACAAGAACCAGGCTGAGATCGAGATCAAGGAGATCGTCTATGAGGTCAGATAGATGATTGGTTGAGTTTGACCTACGATAGCTGAAATTTAAAAATAACGCATTGTGATGAAAATTGATGAGTAATTAATCGATCATTTCAATGACGATGATTTTACTAGATTAATTTAAATTCATCGACTATTTCAGGAGTTTGTCGATCTCCTTTGTCAGATCTACCCGGACCGGCCCAATATCACTGGTGATTAGCGCTTTCTCATACAGTTTATAAAAGAAAGCTGATTTAAAAAGCATCGACAACGTTTGCCGGAAAATCTCATATATTTTCAGAGAAGAGCTTCGAGGGAATTATGAAGCTGGCCGATCGATTCGAGGTCAAGGTGAGACTTTGGAATTATCGAAAGCAGCAAACGCTGTCTAAAAAATGTAGGAAAAAAATCAAATTTCAGAAATTTTCATTTTCATATCAAACCCTGATGTTAACGCCATATTTTTGTTTTACTGCACACAGAGAAAAATGTATAAATCTAGCCCTATCGTACATGAAAATGCATAACAAATGTATTACATGCAATACATTTTTCATATATTTTCATGTATCATACGTTCATCTTTCAACGGTTCACCGAAAGAGCTGAAAGTTTCTGAAACTTTCAAAACTTTCAAGACTTTTCTGAGCTTCTGATGCATTTCCACTGTTCCTCTTTATTTTCATTGCATTCTTCATGGTCGATTGTCCATTTTCCGTGCAAAAATTAAATTAAATTGATACAAAATAACAAGCGTGGAATCCTTGGCAAAAAATCGCGAATGACCGGAAAAAGAAGCCGGCGAATAGCACATATTTTGTCAGCAAAATACGGTAGTTTTCTTGAACGCCTTTCTGCTCGTTATTCGTTACAATTTAATTTAATTTCGCACGGAAAATGGGCAATCGACCATGAAGAATGCAATGAAAATAAAGAAGAACAGTGGAAATGCATCAGAAGCTCAGAAAAGTCTTGAAAGTTTTGAAAGTTTCAGAAACTTTCAGCTCTTTCGGTGTACCGTTGAAAGATGAACGTATGATATGATGGGGCTGGATTTATACATTTTTCTCTGTGTGTGCTCTGCGCACTATTAAATTCTCGAAAATGCTCCCATGTGTAGAGAGAAAGCGATTAATGATCACAAGAAAGATCGAAGATGAAAATGTACGGTATTATCAAAAGTTGTCATGTGAAAAAAAAACCTTCGGAATTCTTCGAATATACTTAACTAAAAAAACGTGGGTAAACTGTAAGTACAAAATTGATAAATATTGTATGGTACTGTATTTTTTTCAGAGCGCGACGACTGAGGTGGAGCGTTTCCTCCGTCAGTCGAAGCACGACAACACGAAACTGCTGCTGCTCGCTGACAAATATCGACTGGAGACGATCAAGGTTGACCAATATTCGCCTATTTAGCGAATTAAAAACGGGTTCCTGTCTGTTATCATTATTGATTATGTGTAAAAGGGAGCGCTTTACTTCAATTTTTCTATTCATATTTCTCAATAAGATCTAATGGAAGGTGCAGAGCAGAAATACGTTAGTTTAATTCCGCTCTTAGGCTCGCTGCATCTCTGCCTTCCGATCTACCGCTGACATCACCGCTCTAAAGGTATTTACAATAATAATTACAATTATTAGATAAATTATTTAGCATAGATACCTTATTCCTCCACTACTAGGAAATTGAAATGTCTGTCTGTTGGTATGTTTTTTTTTCCTTCCGCGTGACGGACCTTTTTTCTGAATAACTTTCTTCAAAGTTGAGCAATCTTCTCAGATCCTTTTGCATATGATAGCCCTTCACGAAACACATCGATTTTTATATTTGAAAAATCGATAATTTCATGGCCAAGTCGGTAGCGAGCTCGAATTCAAATCCGAGGGTCGCAGGTTCGATCCCTGCCGGTGCATAGTCTTTTGCCGCATTTTTTCCACGTGTCAAATGTGGCCCAAACCCATTTTTGAGTAACGAGATTCACATTTGAGCATCTTTTGCCGATTCTTGAAGTGAAATATCGATTGATTTCACTTGATTTCACGCGATTTCATGAAATTTTCGCACATTTCGTTCCAAATCATTTATCATGCCGGCAATCTCGCAGGAAAGGAGTTAGAACGAGAGTGTAAGGAAAATTGAGAGTGACTCTCTCATTTTGGCACACTCTCTCGCCCCTGACCCCTTTCTGGAGGCCGGAATCATGCATCCGGAAGCTTCCTAATAAATCGCTTCAAAATCGCTCTATCTTCTCGGATCCTTTTGCATACGACAACAGACCAAAATCCCTTTAAAATTTTGCAATATTTAATTGACCAAATCCATAGCCAAGTGGGTTACGCGCTTGAATTACAATCCGAGACCCCCAGGTTCGAACCCCGCCGCGGGCAAAACGTTTGCCGCATTTTTCGCAAGTGTCAAATGCCCTTCTAGCACGTTCTTCAGAAAGGTGAAACACGTTTTCACCTGTTTTGCCGAGTTTTAACATGGAAAATCGAAAACTTCGAAAAGTTCCCAATTGGATCACAGAACGTGGGGGATCACAGGAAACGTGTTTTGCGATGTCGGAAACGAGTCTAACACGTTTTAACGTGAAAAATTGAAAATTTCGTAAAGTTTCCAAATGATCCGGCGAGCGTAGGGAATCATTGGAAAAGTGTTTTTCGATGCCACAAACGATTTCGAATACGCCCGGGAAATCAACACACGGTATCCTGCGTTTCCGTTGAGAAAGGCTCGTGAGGCTGAGAGCGATCGAAAAAAAAAGTTGCCACGGAGCCACGAAGTGGCGTAGTGGCAACTTTTTTTCGATCGCGCTCAGCCTCACGAGCCTTTCTCAACGGAATAAGCCAGTACTCTTTTTAGAGATGAACACATTCCCCGCAACATAGTAAGCTCGCCCTGGACCGATCTTGGAGCCGGCTACTGAGTTCTACTCCCTGGACCGAGACTACAGCAAGCTACCGAACTCCCCCTGGACCGTACCTGAAGAAGGCTACCGAGGTCCCCCTGGACCGTACCTGAAGAAGGCTACCGAGGTCCCCCTGGACCGTACCTGAAGAAGGCTACCGAGGTCCCCCTGGACCGTACCTGAAGAAGGCTACCGAGGTCACCCTGGACCGTACCTGAAGAAGGCTACCGAGGTCCCCCTGAACCGTACATGAAGAAGGCTACCGAGGTCCCCCTGGACCGTACCTGAAAAAGGCTACCGAGCTCCCCCTGAACCGTACCTGAAAAAGGCTACCGAGATCCCCTGGACCGAACCTTCTCCCAGAACTGTGCATAGAGCGTAGTGTACGCATAGAGCGTAGTGTATTTAACCTCAACACATCCCGTCTAGTTATTAACTATTCAAATGTTCGCTATTCATCCGCAATTTTAGGCTTACAAATGGTTTTTCTCGTATTATCTGCCTGTTTTGTAATTATTTAATTATTTTTATTCATTTATCGTAATTAAATAATTGCAAAAATGAATCAAACAATAATTACAGACGAAGATCGAGTATGGAGAGCTCTCGGCGGCGACGAAAATGGCACTCTTCGAACGCATGATGGAAATGGGATGATGGAGTAGACGATCGATCGATTCCTCCGACTACGGTACCCCTACAGTATATATTGACTCCATTTCACTATTTTTCTCTCTTTTTAGCCTCTTATTAGTCGTGTCCGATTCCGGTGTATCAAACTGTACTTATTTTTACCTTTGAATGTGACTTTTCGTGAATGTGTAGTACATTATTTTGTGCAACGATAATTATGCAAAGTGAATTGTATCTCTTTATAAATATTTCCGATGTGTTTTACTCGCTGAATTGTATCATGTAGATTCATAGTTTATGTAGCGTTGAGATGAGATAATGAATCATTTCGCTGCACTTTTTGTTCCGACTTGACAGAATAGTTTGAATGTCGCACTAATAGTGATTCAGAGTAACAATTATTTACGGTGTATTTACGGTGTCAGGATACTGTATTCTGAACTGAAATACTGTAGGTTATACAATTCAAATATTTTAATCAACTTCTAGTTATCCAATTATTCTTTTTATTCCTTTACATTATACGATAGAACACATTGCCGAGGCAGGACTCGAATTGCTGTTATAGTGATAACTACTATTCCTCCTGAAATGAGAGCTGTAGTATTTGTGTGTGTCCCTCATCTGGCGTATCATAATTGAGTAGATCAGATGCCATCTCTGCCCGCGACGCACTGCGTTTCATCACCGTCTAAAAAGGGACCTCGGCGTTTGAATGGTTGATGTGCAGGGTTTTCAAATCCGAACTTAAACAACAACGAAGGGGTGGAGACTGCTGTCTAGCACTCTCTTGTGCACACACTCTTTCGTATTGGCCAGTTTCTCTGCCGCTTTCTGCTTCTCTTGTACCTCGCTGTACCAACAACCGATTCGTCTGGAGATGACGGACCTCTGCCAACTTCAACAAAATACAATCATCAGCATACCTCATACGAAGATCATAACCCTCTGGCAGAATAAAGAATTGGCAAAAGAATTGAATTGAATGTCAGTCCGTGAAACGTTGCCTGCACATAATACATTTATTGTGTAATCTACTAGTAAAAACCGGCAATGTTGATGCGGCTCATCATAATTTATCCTGAAAATTGCATAATGCAATAGATAATGGCAAACAAACCTCTTTTTTTAGTATTCTTTGCCTCTAGAATTACCGGTGGTCGGTCCCTTAGCATTTCATGGTCGGACGTGTGGACAGATAGCCGACCACGTATCATTTTGTGGTCGGTCCCGTAGCCAAAGATCGAAGCTGTGGTCGGACCAGTGGACAGTTGGCCGGACTAGTAGCCAGTGTGGTCGGTCCAGTGGACAATGTGGTCGGTCCCGTAGCATTTCGTGGTTGGTCCCGTAGCATCTTGTGGCTGCCCGACGGCCGGCTACAAGATGCTTTGGGACCGACCACCGGCGATTCTAGAACTTTTCCAGCTTTTTAAATTCTTTTATAATTATTCTTGTCGAGGTTGAGTGTTGAGTACTTAACGAAGACAGTAAGATCGATAAATTCAAGTGAGACAAATAATGAGGCGCCGAGCGCACATGATCGCGGTTGAGCGAGCGCGGTTAAGCGGCATGTGGAATGATTGAACATCATTCCACATGCCGCTCAACCCTACAAAAAGGGGCTCGGAGTGAGAGCGCGCGTAAAATCGAGAGAAAACTCTCATTATCTAACACTCTCTCGGCCTAACCCCTTTCTGTTGGTTTGGTATGGTGTGGCGGGATCGGAATGGGGGAATGGGAGGGAGACATCAACAGACATTCGCATTGATCATTCTGTGTTATTTGGAAGAGGGGTTGTTAGTGCAATTGTAGGAAGATGGGTAGCGGATAATCGTTTGATCCGCTCCTTTGCCTCTACCATATACAAGTAGGAGGGGTTGCTTGTGAAAAGATTAATAACGAAAAGTGCGGGATTTGAATCGAGCACTTATCGTTTTTTGTTGCTAATTTTTCGGCTCCCATTGAAAGTAGACACGAAAAAAACTCGAAATATATCAAAGGAGAGGTACCAGGAAGCATGCTTCAAATTACTTTATTCAGAATGTATAGTACTTTCCATTCGACGAAGTCTCTCTATTCCATTCAGTCCTCGATAAACTCGCAGGTTACAGTAGTCAGGGTGCGCACGTGCTCCTCCCCCTTGACGACCACTCCGATCACGTCGTGGCTATAGATCAGACGACGGTCGCAGTGCTGAATCAATCGATAAATCGACAGTTATGACCTTCCGTTATCGCCCCTTTGTGGAGGGTTGGAATGATGTTATACCTGGATAAAACAGAGGAATCCATTGGCGTCGACCAGCAACCACACCGATCCGTCGTCGAATAGAACATTGTAACGTACATTGACAAAGATGAGCAAACATTTTTTTAAAAATAATACTACCAGTTTGCGATCAGGTTGTCCGATTGCATTATTGAGTTGAGTTTCCATTAAAGGTGTCCACGTCGAAGGCTATACCCATCAAAAGGGGTCGTGGAAGCCCCTATACCGTATGTCGTACGATGTATTTGGGACATGGGGTATCCACGTATAGGAAGCTACGGCCCAAAATGGTTTGGACATGTGTTTTTGGCATACTATAACTTAACCACCGGTGCCATAACGAAAACAATCTACCGTAATCAATTCTACCATAACCCAAAAATACAAAATTGTGAATATTACCCCTGGTAGATTGCTTGAGGAAGACCTCGAGTGGGTAACGCATGTGGGTATACCGTAATCCTCCTACCGTATTCCCATTTTGAACAATGACTTCCTATACTGAATGCCCGACGACAAAATTAAATCGTATGGAGTACGGGGCTTCCACAACCCCTATTCATGGATCTACCCTCAGGCGTGCTAACCTATTGTTGAAACAAAAATCAATGTGGCAAAATAACGTTGAATGGCAATGATGAGCCAAAAATGTTTGAAAAAATAATCTCTTTTTTTTCAAAAACTAAAAATATAACAAGTTTGCGATCAGGTTATCCGGACAAACTACAGCATTCCCGGACAAATCCGGACATACGGACGTCCGTCCGGACAGACAAAGACGTCCGGACACAATGAAAATGAGATCGGCCGATCATTTAGTCCGGAATTTGTCCGGATTGTCCGTCCGGATTCGCAACCCTACTCGGAGGTAGTACCGCGTAGAAAAACATCAGAAAATGTCGGAAACGCTAAAAATCGATGAATTGCATAGTCATTTGTCGCGAGAGCTGCGAATGAGCTGGTGAGGAACATAGGAGACGAACAGATAAATGAATGGTGGCTCTCTATTTTTTAACGTTTTTCTTCCTAGAAGATAATCTCTAGGTTTGAATGGGTTTTGAATCCTTTTGTTCATCAGATTTCACAATTCTATTTGTTTCTAATTAGATAACCCGAATGGCCATTCAATGATCAAATCGATTAGCATCGACTAATCCCGAATTTGATTGAAGGTTAGATGTTTTCTCGTCCTCGATTCTCATTTTCCACTTCATTTTCTCTCTAGTCCGGCGGTCGCAAAATGGTGATCGTCGACTCGACAACGACGCCGTCTACACGATGTGAGTATTAGAGACCGCCCAAACCGATATATCCGATATATGCGAGAAATGCGAGTGGATATAGTATCCACTTGTTTGGCCAATCGAGTGACAATGATTTTGCATATTTATAAGGCAAACGACGCTACTTTGTCTCCTTCTTAATTATGATGATTGTGTGAACCTCAGTTGTCAAATTTTCAGAAACATCCATGAGGGTGATAGTGGAGCAGGCAAGGCGACGAGCACGCCCATCTCTGTCTATCAAGTAACTCATTTTCATCGTAATAAACAAACTATTAACTCAGAACTAGAGTCGCTTAAGTCATTGGTAACTTTTCAATCGGTTGAACATTCTATTCCTGAAACGAATCTTTTGGTGTGATGATTTAAATCCATCGGCGATTATGATTCTAGAAATTCAGTGCATATTCTGATTTTTTTTCAAATATTACGTAGTCAAATATTGAGATAATCTTATAATATTTTTTTGGACATCTACTATTCTTACTCAAGAATTTCTTGTTCCGATTGTGTTCCGATTGTTCCTGGTAATGTTCCTCCTAGCAGGAACATGACCAGGAACAATCGGAACATGACCAGGAACACAAAATTTTGAAGTTGGTGATATTCTTTATATTTTAAATACATTTTATTCGAACTGCTCTTTTAAGACTTTGTACGCTGCTAAATGTTTGCAAAATTGTTTGTGAAGCTCTATTTTTAACATGTTCCTCTTGTTCCTGGTCATGTTCCGATTGTTCCCGCTCACACTCGGCCGAGTGTGAGCAGGAACATCAGGAACAATCGGAACAAAAAATTCTTGAGTAAATATGTTATTTTTCTTATTTGCCTTGTGGGGCAATCCATGCTGTTTCTTAAAGGTGCTGTCCCACGAATTTTTGGTCAACTGAGTTATCACTGTTGGGTTATGGCAATGTATGGCTGCATGCTTGTGGCTACTTCACTGTCACAAACACGCATCTCTGGTACTAAAAGAGATAGAAACAGGTTGTAAATTAGGAGTATAACGAATCTCCTGCTCCCTCATTCCTCATCTCCTATGCTTCAATGGTGCGGTCGCTTTCTCCTCGTTCCCCTTATCCCTCCCTATCTTTTTTTGAATCCCTGCGCATCAGGGTCAGTTTAGCACAGAGCCAAACGTGAATAACTTTTTTTCAAACTTTTCGGCAGAACATGCGGCTTGCGGCGCTCTTATCAGGAAACATTGCCATAACCCAACAGTGATAACTCAGTTGACCAAAAATTCGTGGGACAGCACCTTTAAGAAACAGCATGGATTGCCCCACAAGGCAAATAAGAAAAATAACATATTTACTCAAGAATTTTTTGTTCCGATTGTTCCTGATGTTCCTGCTCACACTCGGCCGAGTGTGAGCGGGAACAATCGGAACATGACCAGGAACAAGAGGAACATGTTAAAAATAGAGCTTCACAAACAATTTTGCAAACATTTAGCAGCGTACAAAGTCTTAAAAGAGCAGTTCGAATAAAATGTATTTAAAATATAAAGAATATCACCAACTTCAAAATTTTGTGTTCCTGGTCATGTTCCGATTGTTCCTGGTCATGTTCCTGCTAGGAGGAAGATATTCCCCTGCTTGCCGTAGATATACCCCTACGAGCGTGGTAGGCGTGGAAAGGGGTTAACGAGCTGGACATAAGACGGGTTCATCTAATTTTTTAACCATTATTGCTTTGCCATGTCCTTTCATTGTGTAGGAACTGGCTTTTCTACAATTCTCTAAAATCACAGGATATTTCGTGGACGTTGATGTTTGCAATGCGCAATTTATGGCACTTCTTCGAGCTCCTTGCCCCTTATACTTTCCACAGTGAGCTGTTGGTGTTTTACGCAAAAACACAGATGGCCAAGTTTCCACTTTCGCAAAAATGAAATCTCTACTTAACTGTTCCGTGCTTGGATTCGCCATTCTTTAACCGTGAGAAATTGGTTGTTTCAAATCTGCCAACTTTTCACCGTGGGAATTGGTTGTTTGTCTCTTCTTCAAACGCAGCAAAAGATGGCGTACTCCGCCAGAGTTCGAACCAACGGCACATGGATTTGTAGTAAACCGCTCTACCGACTGCGCTACAGAAGACAATGTGGGAGAGGGCCAAGGAGAGACTCAGAACACATTTTCTCTGCCGAATGGTGTGGGTGCCTATCCGCTTTATCGAGTTCTACAACGTACATAAGTAAGAGTTTGAATAGTATACCTCGCAGAGTGTGTTAGGAGTGTGCTATGCTTTATACATACATCTTTATCCTGACATCAACGCAGGGGCAGCAGGAGGTATAATTCGGGGGCAGAGGTGGTCGGGATCTACGAATTCGAGGCAACTGGGTCAAGGAAATGGATCTTGGCTTCTTTGGTCAATTGAAGTGTCGATCTTGGACGATTGACATTGAGCGTAGAAGTAGATTTTCCAGCAACCAGTAACGTCCTGAGAAAGTTGGCGACTTGAATTCACACTCACGCTCCATTCCTCTCACACAAATGGTGCGCGAACCCACTCGTAACTCGTACCTGCTCGATCTCGTGCTCACTTCCGACATCTCTTTCATAGAGAAATGTGTCGTTGAACCTCCTCTCCCCTCACTCGATCATTCCATTGTAAAATTCTCTATGCCCATATGGATCTCATCACCCAAATCGATTAGTCTTCGTGACTACAGCAAAGTTCACTGGAATCTAGTTTGTTCCGAGATCGACTCGTTCGATTGGGCATCCCTTCTCTCTTGCTCTAGCGATGCTGATCACCTGTACTCTATTTTCCTCGAGATATTGCACTCGGTAATCGATAGGCATGTCCCCTACCGTACTCTCAAGCAAAAAAATATTCGTTTCTCCGCCGATTCCCTACGTCACTTGCGCAGATGCCGCACCAGTTATAAACGACGTGCTTTTTCCCGCTATTTCAATTCTTGCTCAGCACTCAAGAAATCTATTAAACTCACTGCTAAGAAAAGAGAGAACGAGCTAGCAAAATCTCGTAATCTTCGCTCCTTTTGGTCATACGCCAGTACAAGGATAAAAGATAATTCGCACTCTATCCCTACGCTTATTTCGCCCAGTGGTACTCTCTGTATTTCTGGTACTCGCAAAAGCGCGCGAATTCGCCCGTCATTTCTCGGACTCGTATAATACCGCAACACTGCCTATACCGTCCAACTGCACTCTTACCACCCAAAGTTCTATTGATTTCATAGATATCTCCCCTATATCTATCTGTAAAATTCTGTCTCGTCTTCCACCCCGAAATTCAACTTCCCCCGATTGCATTCCCTACATATTCCTCAAACGCACTGCTGCACATATATCAATACCGCTTACAATCCTTTTCAACTCATTTCTCTTGCATGGCACATCACCTACAATCTGGAAAAAGCGCACACGTAAAGGCTATCTATAAGCGTAAAGGTCCCAAAAAAGACTCATCCTCATATCGCCCCATCTCTCTGACCTGCTCTATATCCAAGGTTATGGAACGGCTTATCGTTGACTGTCTCTGGAAATATCTTTCGGAGCACAATCTCATCTCTTCATACCAACATGGTTTCCGACCCAGCAGATCTTGCACAACCGCACTACTCAATAGTTTCGCCCAATGGCATGCTGCGATCAACAAAAAACATTACATTTCTGTCGCGTTCATTGATCTCTCACGCGTGTTCGACACGATACCTATTGATCTACTCTTGCACAAGTGTTATCTGCTTGGTATCCGTGGATCTTTACTTGCATGGCTTCGCTCTTTTCTTCAAAACAGGACACAATCAGTTGTGATAGAAGACTCTTTCTCCCCCTCATACTCTGTCCCTTCTGGTGTTCCTCAAGGTTCATGCCTTGGACCACTCCTCTTCTCTCTTTACATCAGTGATCTACCCTCAATACTCCCTCCTAATGTACACTGTGTTCTCTATGCTGATGATGTCAAACTATGGACATATTCTGATCCTGCATCTTTGCAATCTGCCCTTGATCTCCTTTACACTTGGTCTACTGACTGGGGACTTACAGTATCCCTCTCTAAAACAGAGACCATGCTCATTGGCTCTTCTCATCCTCCTGTCCAATTCTCTATGAAACAAAACAAAACTGCCTGTTGTGACCGAATTTAAAGACCTAGGTATAACCTACACCAATACACTAGACTTCTCCCCCCATATTAGCCTAAAGATATCTAAAGCACGTGCTCGCTGTTCATACATACTCCGCACCTTTCTCACCAAAAACCCCCTTCTCTACGCTCGACTTTTCGCAGCTTACGTCCGTCCAGTGCTCGAATCCTGTTCCGAACTATGGTCACCCCATGATAGAAAAACGTGCTTCGAATCGAAAAAGTTCTCCGTAATTATTCTGAGCGAGTGCTTTATAAATGTGGTATCGAGTACCGATTGTATCCCGATAGGTTACAACTACTCAGTTTAGAGCCTCTAGAATATCGTCGAAATTTGATTGACCTTGCTTTCATATATAAAGTTGTACATAATGATGTAGACATTGGACTGCCCTCGTTTCTCTGTATAGCTCCTCCCCGTGCAAGACGTAACAATATGTTTCAATTGCGTAAGCACCGTTCCTCCTCTTCTTTTTTTCACCTTTTCCTTCCAAATCGTATTGTAAAAAACTTGGAATAGTATCCCCCACAACATAGTTATCTCACAGAATCGAGACTTATTTATGATGAGATGCCGTGTTCATATTCCTATTAATTACTATCCGTATTATTAAGATAGCTTAATTTAAGAATTTAGGTTTTTTTTTTCTCACTTTGTCCACCCTGTTGGACATCGTACCTATCGTGTTCACTTACCCTTGCTCACATATTATATATATTTTCAATCAACGACTTTTGGCATGATAAATGATTGATTGATTGATTGAAATTAGATGTAGGCGATCCGGGTCCTCTTCTCGAAGTGGTACCCAGGTGGGCGATATACAGTCGCGCCGCACGGGGGCTCAAAAATTCAGATCCTCTACAAGAGAAATGAACAGATAATGGTCACGAGCGCAATGCGTAAATTTCCATTGCTTACTACGGTATTGCGATGAAAATTGCGTATTGCGATGGCTACATCAAGCATTATACCGTAGTAAGTGCAGCTTATTCGCGGACCGCTTTTTTTATCCGCCTTTGAGCCCCCGTGCGCCGGAAAGTATTCGTGCACTTTGTTTTTCTTGTGTAACGTTTGCAGTAGTTGAGCAATTGACCTGAAAAATTTATTGGAGCTAGCCAATCCATTAACTAATCGGATGCCATTATTGCGGTGTTTGGAGCCATTCGTCTTGATTGCATAGTGATGGCGCAACTAAACAGCACTTTTTCGAAAAATTATATCTCGGAGGAAAAAATTCTCCTACATGTCAGTTTAACAGAAGTTGTAGATCTACCCATGGACTACCCAGAAAAAAAAATTCAGGATGCTGCGATTGTTCTCCTTTGCAGCAACCTTGCTGCAAAATTGAGGCTGCAAACTCATAACTCGGCTCCCAGACAAGCTAGAGACCCGTCCTAGTGCTCAAAATTATCCGTTTGGTGAGCCCAGACATCTCTGAAAGTTTGGTACATATTGGTGAATATTTGACTTTAGGGCACTAAAAAGTCGCTTTTTTTGCATACCCCAAATTTTAGGGTGCTCAACTCGAAGGGTGAATTTTCTAAAAATATGGTTCCTGTGTAGGAACGACCCCAAAACCATCCGAGAATCGATGCCCAACTTTTTGTAGCATCAGCATTTTTTTTCATGCATGCTGAGTGTTCGGAAGCGAGAGATTGAGGGGGCGGGGCAAGATTATGTAAAGGGGGAGACGATACATTTCGAAACAAGCGTGCGCCAGGGATGCGATCAGAGATGTCTGGGCTCACCAAACGGATAATTTTGAGCACTAGGACGGGTCTCTAGCTTGTCTGGGAGCCGAGTTATGAGTTTGCAGCCTCAATTTTGCAGCAAGGTTGCTGCAAAGGAGAACAATCGCAGCATCTTGAATTTTTTTTTCTGGGTAGTCCATGGGTAGATCTACAACTTCTGTTAAACTGACATGTAGGAGAATTTTTTCCTCCGAGATATAATTTTTCGAAAAAGTGCTGTTTAGTTGCGCCATCACTATGCAATCTCAAGACGAATGGCTCCAAACACCGCAATAATGGCATCCGATTAGTTAATGGATTGGCTAGCTCCAATAAATTTTTCAGGTCAATTGCTCAACTACTGCAAACGTTACACAAGAAAAACAAAGTGCACGAATACTTTCCGGCGCACGGGGGCTCAAAGGCGGATAAAAAAGCGGTCCGCGAATAAGCTGCACTTACTACGGTATAATGCTTGATGTAGCCATCGCAATACGCAATTTTCATCGCAATACCGTAGTAAGCAATGGAAATTTACGCATTGTGCTCGTGACCATTATCTGTTCATTTCTCTTTGTAGAGGATCTGAATTTTTGAGCCCCCGTGCGGCGCGACTGTATATCGCCCACCTGGTACCACTTCGAGAAGAGGACCCGGATCGCCTACATCTAATTCAAGTCGCCAACTTTCTCAGGACGTTACTGGTTGCTGGAAAATCTACTTCTACGCTCAATGTCAATCGTCCAAGATCGACACTTCAATTGACCAAAGAAGCCAAGCAAGATCCATTCCCTTGACCCAGTTGCCTCGAATTCGTAGATCCCGACCACCTCTGCCCCCGAATTATACCTCCTGCTGCCCCTGCGTTGATGTCAGGATAAAGATGTATGTATAGAGCATAGCACACTCCTAACACACTCTGCGAGGTATACTATTCAAACTCTTACTTATGTACGTTGTAGAACTCGATAAAGCGGATAGGCACCCACACCATTCGGCAGAGAAAATGTGTTCTGAGTCTCTCCTTGGCCCTCTCCCACATTGTCTTCTGTAGCGCAGTCGGTAGAGCGGTTTTACTACAAATCCATGTGCCGTTGGTTCGAACTCTGGCGGAGTACGCCATCTTTTGCTGCGTTTGAAGAAGAGAAAAACATCCAATTCCCACGGTGAAAAGTTGGCAGATTTGAAACAACCAATTTCTCACGGTTAAAGAATGGCGAATCCAAGCACGGAACAGTTAAGTAGAGATTTCATTTTTGCGAAAGTGGAAACTTGGCCCATCTGTGTTTTTGCGTAAAACACCAACAGCTCACTGTGGAAAGTATAAGGGGCAAGGAGCTCGAAGAAGTGCCATAAATTGCGCATTGCAAACATCAACGTCCACGAAATATCCTGTGATGTTAGAGTGTTCTAGCTTGATAGTACGTTTAATATTGCCAGACACTACAGCCTACTCTATCTCAGTGAAATTCGGGAAAAAACATGGCAAGACAAAAATGGTTAATAAATTAGATGAACCCGTCTTACATGCGATGATCAATGCGAATGTCTGTTGATGTCTCCCTCCCATTCTCCCATTCCGATCCCGCCACACCATACCAAACCAACAGAAAGGGGTTTAGACTGAGAGAGTGTTAGATAATGAGAGTTTGCTCTCGATTTTACGCGCTCTCTCACTCCGAGCCCCTTTTTGTAGGGTTGAGCGGCATGTGGATTGATGTTCAAATGTGCGCTTGGCGCCTCATTATTTGTCTCACTTGAATTTATCGATCTTACTGTCTTCGTTTAGTACTCTACACGTACTTCTCTCAACCTCGACAAGAATAATTATAAAAGAATTTAAAAAGATGAAAAAGCTCTAGAATCGCCGGTGGTCGAGGATTGGTGTGTGCTGTGCCGTTTTTCAATTTCGAGATTATTTGAAGTCATAATCATTCAGCCCAGACCGCTGGGGTTGAACGAAACATAGACAAAATGATACATCATTTCATTCACCGCACTCAAAAATGAGCGGTTTTAACTGTGTGAAATTGATTTCAAATCATCTCGAAATTGAAAAAACGTCACAGCACACACCAATCCTCTGCTATTGTGAGCATAAGCCACTTGTTTCAAAGAGGACAACGCCGTCTACAACATATCAAAAATCCAGCTGCTTTTTTTTCCTACACTTTTGAAATACATGAGGTGGATTGTAGCACTGTTCAATGCCAATTTCAGGATAAGTGCATAGCATGGATCGATAGAGTTCGAAAAATGAGCCGGGGTGGTTCAGACATGATTTTTCACACAAATGGCCCACAACCGAGATATTCGGGGTCAAAGTTGGGTACCAGGAGAGCCGACACGGTGCCACGACCCACAGAATGAAAAGTGGGTTCCAATACCTCGGGGGGTTGTCAGACAGGCTTGGGAGGGCCCAAATCCACGAAAATCTCAATCTCACTTTTTGGCCCCATTCCCATCGCCAGCTCGATTCTCTCGTGAGAGGCGTGATATGGAGAAACAAGTAGGAGGGGTTGCTTGTGAAAAAAGATTGATAACGAAAAGTGCGGGATTTAAATCCAGCACTTATCGTTTTTTTGTTGCTAATTTTTCGGCTCCCATTGAAAGTAGACACGAAAAAAATACTCTAAATATATCAAAGGAGAGGTACCAGGAAGCATGCTTCAAATTAATTTATTCAGAATGTATAGTACTTCCATTCGATGAAGTCTCTCTATTCCATTCAGTCCTCGATAAACTCGCAGGTTACGGTAGTCAGGGTGCGCACGTGCTCCTCCCCCTTGACG
The DNA here is from genome assembly GCA_036245785.1 of Pristionchus fissidentatus. Taxonomy (NCBI): domain Eukaryota; kingdom Metazoa; phylum Nematoda; class Chromadorea; order Rhabditida; family Neodiplogasteridae; genus Pristionchus; species Pristionchus fissidentatus. Next base: position 19,531 of record BTSY01000281.1, read on the forward strand.
ACCACTCCGATAACGTCGTGGCTACAGATCAGACGACGGTCGCAGTGCTGAGTCAATCGATAAATCGACAGTTATGACCTTCCGTTATCACCCTTTGTGGAGGGTTGGAATGATGTTGTACCTGGATAAAACAGAGGAATCTATTGGCGTCGACCAGCAACCACACCGAACCGTCGTCGAATAGAACATAGGTGTCGAAACTGAACAAATATCAGTAAATTTCTTAATCGCATGATGTATTTTATTAAAAGTTCATCCACCATTCTCGAATAATGGTCCATTCACTGTCGGAATGCCTATTCTGATTCGAAGATTTTTTGCATGCGTATTTTATTTTTTCATCCAACGATTATTAGACCCCGTTCTCCTGACTAACAGTAAACGTAAAAACACCACCGCGCCATCAAAGACAGAAAATTATTCTAACCAGTGGTGTTTGTTAGATCGAACAATTCAATTCGCGAATAGGATTATTTGATACAAGAGTACTACTGACTAGAGGTGGTCAGTCGAAAAGCCGGAATGAGAGGGAGAACAAAGGAGAACAAAGGATTGAACCGGAACGAACCGGAACGGAACCTTTGTTCGACATTATTTCAGACAAAGACATTTTTCGACTGATCATCTCTACTACTGACCGGTAGTCATCCTCGGTTTCATCAGTGATGAATTCGGCTCCGTCCCAAAGGGGAATCGACATGGTATTGACTGGAGAATTGACAGTGTCAACGGGATCGGTAGACAAACCTGCCAATTCGATCAGACTCCGCCCCCTCATCCCCAATTTAAAAAAATCAAATTCGCTATTCGCATGCATTAAGCAATTATTTGTTACCATTCAATCTTTTTTTTCAAAAAAAGGACCTCGATGGTAATTTCAGGTCAAATAACACGGAGAGTCTCCAATCAAGCTTTGTTCCTATCCTCACTCATAATTCCCGAGTGGTTCCTCTACCTTCTCTCCTGTGAATTCCCCATTCTATAATTAGGGACCGCAAGGTGTGTTGCCGATTTTATGCAAATGTTTGAAAAATATGTTCAAAGTATCCGCTGAGGTCCCCAATAACATCATCCTTTTTGCCGTTTGTCGATATCTGTTGCCGAGTCGCGCTATAGCTCGATAACCATTCGCGCCGATTGACTGAATTGGTAACGAGAGAGAAAGGGGCGGAGTTTATCTGCATCTCTAAACTCTGACTGATCATGAGAGCGGCATAGAGCTTCTTTACCGTGTTCCCCTTGGCTCAGGTGGTTGAGCACCGGCTTTATAAACAGAAGGTCGCAGGTTCAAATCCAACGGTTTGCAATTTTTTTTGCTGATTTTGTAAAATACTTAAAATTCAAATGGCAATTCTGCGCATTAATAAAATTCAATTCTTTTTCTTGATATAGATCCCTCGAGCTAATCCACACAAACTAAGAGTTGCGCAGCTGTGCCGATGAAATGGAAGTGCTCTAAACACCTACAATCGAAGCTTTCAATCAATATTTGATCTACTAAATGTTGTCAGAACATGGTGCGCAAGGTCTTATTTGTAGAGTTCACCAAGAGTTCTCGAATAAGCTTTTGAACGAGAGATTTGGCTCAAAATGAAGCTTGCCATTTGATCGGGACACTTCTCGCCTCACGTGAAGACAAAAAGTGGGCGGAGCTTGCGTTGGCTATCTATAATACCATTTTTGTTATTCACCAATTTATGTTGTCGCACCTTTGTGGTGTACGATAAAGAAATAATGTCTTGCCCTCGATGATCTCGTCGATTTCCCAGTGGCGGCCACGGACATCGTAGAAGAGGTCCACCTCGATTCGGCCCTCGGTGAATTTGAAAACAAGCTGAAGAAAATAAGATGCATTCCTTTTATTCTTATTTATTTATTTATTCGATAAAAAAATCAAATTCAGTAGGGACTCGGATCGGCAGTGAAAGTTTCTCAATTTAGTGCACTGAATTCACATTAGATCAATGTCCAAAGCTTATTATAATAATTTAGCGCACTACGTTAACGAATACAAAAAAAATTATAATCAAGAATTGGCTCGCCTTC
>BTSY01000282.1:0-21541 GCA_036245785.1 Pristionchus fissidentatus
AGATTGTTGCAGTGAGAAAGGAGTGGGTCAACTCCCTTTCTCTCATCAACCAATCAATAAGTCAGTTAATCAATAAATGGATGCAGGTCTCATTACACTGTCTTCCTTTGTGTTCTGGTGATTCCTTCTCTCCGAATTTCGATTGTTCCATTCATGCAATCAATATCATGGGTATTTCTCATTTCTCCTTTATTATTTAATTCTGTTGGTTCCAAATTTTTGACCTAAATTTCAGCTTGTTTTGTTCGTGGTCATAAATCGGCTCCAATTCAACCAGAGAATCTCAAGTATTCTTCCCTCGGTCCAAATAAAGTTAGAATTGAATGGGATCACTATCTAAACGACAATTCTTATGTTTATTTTGCTGTATATTCGAAGAAGTTGGATGATGACTCAGATGATTACAAGGTTAACTCATTTATCATTCAAATATCATAATTATTAATGGTATACATCTCGACAATTCTGGTATATTGTAAAGCATTCCAATTCACAATTTCAATATTTGGAGCTAGGGACCACCATCCAATTAACTAATATTTTAGTAAAAATAAGTAGTTCGTGCCGATGAATAGCCTTGGCATGCAGAAAACTTCTGCCGAAGGAATTATATTTTAAAATGAGACATAAAAAAGTTATAAACAATATTCTGCGCAAGCGCCCGGCGAATTGTTGAGGCGGTGGAATGATAAACATGACCAACTCTAGGTCATATAACAAGCGAAGGCACCGATGGAATTGGCTATTTTTTGGATATGTCATAGCCTGAGATGAGTGTAAGGTAATTCCGAAAACATTTAAAAAATCGCGGCCCTCTCAAACTAGGGCTGATATAGGACTGCATGTGATTTTGACCACTTTTGCATTTTCAACTGTCTATTACAAACGAAGGCACCGACGAAATCCGCCGATTCTTTGCCAGAAGTTAGACAATACCAGCCGTTATCGATCCCACTTCCAAAAACTCGCGGCACTCAACAATGACACGAGTTATGACGCGAAAACTTTGACTTTCTGAAGAGAGAGCGCGCGTCTCACGAATAGACCGCTCCATTCTTTCTTACCCTCCCAGGATGGTGGTCCCTAATTTGGAGCACTTGAAAAAAAGAAAATGTTGAGGTACAAAAGACACGCGAAGACCATGTCGATTTGGATTTGGATGGACAATCTAAATGGGATATTGGAGTTACTGCAGCTAATGCATACGGACACTCTCCTGTCGCATTTATACAGATTCAATCTTCTTCATCTTCAGGTAAATTTATTGTCAACCAATTATGGAAACGAAAGATATCCATTATCCATAATTTTAAACGTCCAAAAAGAAAGCCATAGTAAGAGTGTGAGATAGTGAGAGAAGCCCACTCAATTGTATACTCGACCTCTCTCATTTCTGTCCCAGTTATGGAGGATGTGACATTTCGATCGGTCCTTCAAGTATTTCGACAGATTATAAGGACGCGATATTGTGCCAAACTGGGAAGGAGAGGGTAATGAGTCCTCTCACCCAATCCATTCTGTCCCAATACCAACCACCGTTTATTGTGTGCTACTATGAGAGACAGCTCATAGATATAAAGAATACTCACCAGAGGGAATTAACCCTACCCTACTCGTATCCTCTGGCCAATAATTATTTCTTCCACAAAATCATTCATTTTCTGTCATATCCCTCTACTTTCCCATTATTTCACATTGCAAATAATCATGTGGTTCATGAAATCTGGTCTACAGTATCGCTCATAAGTAATCGTCACAATCTTCGGAGTAAAATATCTTCCGAACCAAGAAAGCTATCAGTATCCATTTTTGAATGGATAATACGATATGATACTCGCCTCCATTCTTTGGACGATAATTTTATTACGATCATTTTGACGTGTAGGACTTGTCTCTAGCACGTCTATAAACGGAAATCCACTTTTTCGGGTACCTAATTGGAGATATGGAACTATTCAAATTCATCACCGCAAAATGTGGTACTATTTTTTTCTTGAGTGTCCTTCCACATAAACTTCCACCATAGGAAATGTGCTGGCTGAGAAAAATTCGTCCGAGCTAATAATCGTCCCTGAAATGTCATTGTACTATTGCGTCATCACTACGTAATAAGTAAAAATCGACCTATTATGAAATTATCGGAAACAACTCCCCATGCATTCCAAAATACTGATATTCTATTCTGGTTTGGAAGATATTTCACTCCGATTTTTTGGATGAATACTTATTATCGATAGTGTATCTCTCAGAGCCGTCTTCATTCTTTCCATTCCTCATATTCATCATTATCATCGTCATTTGTGTTTCTGTTCTTTACATCGGTAGACGACTCAATCAAACAGGATCAAGTCTCTCCAATCTACTTCATAGGTAGCTACCGTAACCACTTTCTTGATCGATCGATAATCGATCCTTGGTTGTAGGAATGATGGAGTGGCGCGAGACGATCCCACCGTTGCTTTCGAGAATCCTGGTTTCGGGAACGATTTAGGTGACGAAGTAAGTGATTTACCGTGATCTTTCCTTCTATAATTTATGTTTTGCAGGTTGAAATTCGTGGGTTGGGTACTGTAGGTGCCTCGGAATGGCAAATGCATGAATTACAAGCAGACGGTTTGAATGGACAGGAGAATCAAAATAACGGAATCAAATATTCCAAACTTAGAGTTTAATAATAACCACATTGTATATTCGTACTACTGACCATTGTGAGACAATCTTAATATCGATTACAATCTACTGGTGATTCGTTTGAATGGATATTCTCATTTGTATCTTATTTAGATGGGTAGATGAAACATATTGCATTTTCCGTTTCTAATTGTGCTAGTTACCAATGTTATCCTACATACGACTAATTAAACGGAAGTAAAGGATAGATCCCCAGAACGGAAGAAAGAGTAAAGGAAAGGGGAATGGATATATTGAGATCAACTACTGATTATTAGCAGATACGATCAGTCGGGCTCTTTGGGAGGTGAAAGAAGGGGAGGAGAGGGGGGAGACGAGGAGGGGAGGGGGAGAGAAGAGGAAGGTCGTAGAGTGATGAATAATTGGAGAGGGCTGTGAGGGAACGGAGTCTAATCACTTAATGAGTCCGAAAGATGGGAAAGAAAAAGAAGGCGATCTATGATTTGGGTATTTATCTTCGAATCGAGACAATCCTTTCTGTCGAAATCGTGATGTCTATTTCTTTATGGAAAAATCTGTATGCAAACAGTATTCCACAACCATAATCAAAAATAGTACACAGATCATTGATCACAATGGGATTAGAAAGCTCTTCACAACAGCCCTCATTTACCTGATATAGCCTCATGCAAAATGGTTGAGAAAAGTGGATTAAAAACAACGTTTGGGAACCAACATTTTGGAACATACGTAGTTCATAACTAACAATTGAGAAGCGCAGATTCGAAACCAATCCTCAAGAACCGGGATTGTGTATTCAAATTTTCTATAACTGGCGTATAATTTGGGTACATACTTATTTCATGACATTTCAAAGTGTTTTTGACAAAAGTATTTCAGAAAAGTGTTTTAATATTTGAATTTTTATTTTTCAAAACATCGGATACAATTTTCTGCTAATAACACTAGAGTACGTCGGTTCCAGGACGTTGCTTCCCAAACTTCCTTTTTCATGACCTTTCTCAGCCATTTTGCATGAGTGGAAAATCAGGTAAACGAGGGAAGTTCTTGGGATGATGTCAAAATAGCTATGACTACATAAATTCGTGATCAAACAAGTAAACACAAAACATTACGGATTTTTCGAATTGTACGAATCCCAGTCCTAGTTGTTAAGACAGATCTAATCCCATTGTTATCAATTATCTGTGTACTATTTTTGGTTACGAGATGATCGGTTGCGGAATATCGTTTACATACAAGCTTTCTCTAATGTTCCCGAAAGAGCACCAAAAAGAGATATAAGAAGGAACATAAAGAATACAATAGACAAACGATTAGCAACACTTTGGAAGTTTGCTAAGAATGGGTTGAATAGAGAGAGAATAATGAATATTCGATTTACTACTAAGTGGAGTTACTGTGAATGTTGAACGCTTCCTAATAGCTACTATGAAAAAGATTGAATATTGGAAGATTCAAAAAGGATATTTCGAGACGGGTAAAATAAGAAAAGATGGGAAGGGAAAATTACTATATTGAATTGGTGCTGAGTCCTTCACTTCTTCCGTTATCTTCGTATCGACATTTCAAGATTTGGGTTATTTCTTTGCCATTACTCAGATTGAAATAAATAAAAGATATCACTGTAATCGTCCAATTACTTCTAGTTTTATTCGAAGCACAGGTGAGAAATCGGACGAATCAAAGAGATTAAAGGGACCTGGCACTGCAAATGATGTGAATTTCAGATTAAAGAAAATTTTATTTGGATTCGAACGCAAAAAATCGCATATTTTTACGATTTTTTTGAAATTAGTTATGAATTTTCAAAGATCTCATTTTCGGCTAGGATGCCCCGGCACTACTGTGTTTAGCCGCTAAACACAGTAGTGCTGGGGCATTCCAGCCAAAAATTTGATCTTTGAAAATTCATAACTAATTTTTAAAAAATCGTAAAAATATGCGATTTTTTGCGTTCGAATCCGAATAAAATTCTCTTTAATCTGAAATTCACATCATTTGCAGTGCCAGGTCCCTTTAAAGTGAATTAACGGTAAGATTACTCTGACATCTTTTGATTCCCGCCATTCGTTGACCTCTGATCTCTCTCGTCTCTCGTCATTCCGTATCCTCTAGTCTTCCTCTCCTCTCATGATTCAATTCAACCTTGAGATGTCTCTCATCGTCTCTTTATAGATCGTCAATCTGAGTGAAACCCTGCTATAATTCATTATGATTCCCTCCCGACCAACTCTTGTGTAATGAACGAGATTGAGTACGATAAGAGATCGGTAGGTCATTCTATTGAATATTGAATATTCAACTCTTTTGATTCTTGCCCCAAATGAGTCTGGAATTTGAAATGATCGGAGAGTAAAGGGGTCTCCAATTGAATGACAGATGGAAGACTGTCACAAAGAGTGAACAATCGTCAGATGAAGAAGAGGGGAGAAGGCACATTTGAAGGCGATCTCACGAACTAATCAATTGTGAGAGGATACCAAGAATCAAATTGATTACAATCAATATATATAAAATGATTATGTCTGCATCCTCCTAATATCGTATTTTTAATCTCTAGTTGTAGTTTTAGAATATCTTTACCGCAATTTATAAAACAAATAATGAGTAAGCAGAGACTATTTAACCCAAGCTTTCCCAAGGCATCTAGGGTAAGCTACTTTTTTGCAATCATGGTTGATATGAATTGACCGTCGAAAGGATTGGTTGTCCTCTATGGGAATCGATCTCATTACCATTCCTATATCAATCCACTACTTCTCACATCAAGTCAATATTGATGATTCCCACCGATGATTTCAACATTTCCAACCTTCATTTATATTTAAAACTAGGTACGGTAGAATTTAAATGTATTGAAGGCGTCCCTCGTTTCACTCTTCTTTTGTATTTCCTTCTTCTCTCTAATCTGACACAGAAACAGGCCACTTCTCACTCTTCGTAGATGTTATCTACATTCCCTTACATGGTTTTCTCTTCCCCCCTCTCTTTCTCTTTCTCTCTCTCTCTCTCTCTCTCTCTCTCTCTGGTTGTTGGACAGGTAGAGGGAAAGGAAAGGGAGCAAAAGAGGAGTACCCGACTACAGTACCCTCTCTTCCTTCTCTCGAGTACAGTACTCCTGTGTCCCATCACAACTATAACTGGTAATAGATGAGTGAGGGGGGAATGATAAATCGTACGAGAAGAGAGGCAGGAAGGGGAGGGAAATGAGAAGGGAGAGGGAAATACTCAATGGGCCCATCCACACTATGCTAATGTCTTGTCGAGATTTGAACCCCGTCTGTTATGAAGAAAGAGAAGAGAAGCGATTACAATGAGACACCCAATGAGCACACAAATATCTAAGGGACGACATTATCGGAAATCACGACCACTTAATATTAGAAGTACATATATTGAGAAAGAAAACAACGAAATTCAAAGTGAGTGATTGTCCTTTTTTTGTTAAAAGGTAAAGGCAGTTCCGTCTTAAGCATGTTTTACATGCGCGGACCACCACAACTTGTTTATGTTAATGAAAAACGATCTTGTTATTCGTTCCCAAAGAGTTCAAAATGTTGAATGGGAGATAGTTTAGAAGGAGAAGAGAAGGGTAGAGCGGAGGGAGGGGGAGAGAAGTGAGTGGAGGGGGGGATAAATAACTGTATTACAATATCGGGTGGTTCATCTCTCTTATCTACCCTTTGCTTCCAGTCAAAGAGTCACATCGCAGCTGTTGATATTGTGCGGTAAGAGATGAGAAGAGGAGGAGGGGGAAGGGGGAGGAGGAGGAAGGGGGGGGGAGGGGGAGGGGGGGTAGGTCATCTTACAGTTCATCCTATCATTTACGTCAACTCATATACTATCCATTTCTCCGAAAAAGAGCATTTTTGAGTCTAGACTACAATTCCTTTTAGCAGTCAAGAGGCGAAAGAGAAATTTCCAATTAGCTTAGCTTCTTCTCCCTATGGAGTCAATCCTCACTACGGTAATGATTGAGAATAGAAAGAGAGAGGAGAAAGATTGACGGCAAGTCTCAGGAGAATCTTTATCAGCCTCTGAGCTTCTCTCTTCCCATCAAGATTCACCGTAGATAACCCCCCCCCCTCCTCCCCCCCCTCCCTCCTCCCCCTAGGTTCCGATTCATTCAGTATCCTCTAACATGGAATGATTCATTCTATCATCCGTCGTAGGCATATTCCATCTGTTCATTTTGTTCTGCTTTCTCATCTTTAATCTCTTGTCTCTATCTTCACTTCTCTCTAATACTCACTCCTATTCTTCTCTTAATCCTTCTCAATATCTCATCCAATAACTTCTAGAACACCCTAAATTCGACGTTTCGGTTTACAATATGATATTGTGACGTTTATTGAGTGAATATAAAACTCCTCCCCCTTTCCCTTATGTTCCCTTCTCCTCCTCTCTATGCTAGACATTCCCATTGGTCTGACTCTACCCTAAACTCCGCCCCCTTTCACTCCCATCTTCTTCCAGTCTACTCTCTCTCTATTCTCATATCTAAGTGTAACCATCTAATCTATCAACTTCGTTAATATCTTCTTATCTCTCAGCTATGGCAGCAGTTCCCGATACAACCCTTCCTCCGGACTTTAAGTATGCACAGTCGGAGATACTGTATCCTTCATTATCGACAACTGACCATATTCCACCCAGTGCACAAAAGACTGAAAGTTCTGAAGAAGTGAGTATTTCTCCTTCCTTATCTACACTAGCAACACATATATATCAGATCTTCTCGTCTTCTAAGACAACAGCTCTCTCTTATCCTCCCTACTATCCTAAGATCGATCAATACGGTAAGTCAATTCGTTCATAGATAAAGAGGCATCAGGTAGTACTTTACTCAATATTTCAATCAACATTTATAGCTATTCAATGGATTGCGACCGTTCACTTTCTAATATTGATCTCTTCAATTATTTTGTTCTGTTCAGGGACGTCTCAATACTTCATACCTTTTATTCCATATCAGCCAACGTCTTCATTTTCAACTGACTCATCGTCATTTCCTTCAACTACTCCAATTTCCTCCACCATCTTCGATTGTCCGTTTTCCTTTCTTTTTCTTCTTCTTTATCGATTCTTTTCAGCGTCGGCATCAACTCAACCTTTCTTCCCTTCATACGCGACTTATCCAGACTATAGTGTGTATCTCCCCCCTCAAACTCTGCCAACTCAGGTAATCTTAGATCGTCTCTCCTCCTTCATTACATTTTATCAATTTCTCTCTTTCTGTATCATCCATTCCCTTCCTCTCTATTACTCTCTATTGCCATTCTATCTTAGCAGTTCCTCTTTTCATGACCTACCCAAATCCACTCTCACATGGTTCCACATCTACAGTCTTGCACCATTTAGTGCGTGAAAATGATAGGATCTCTCTCCCCTCTCGCTTCTTTCTTGAGATACAGTAGGGTAGTAATCTTGTCAATCTACAGTAATCGTGCCCAGATTCAGGCCCGTCCGTCTGTTCCATCCTCTTCATCTTCTGTTCTCCCTTCGTCTTCATCAAATATCAATCGAATTTCGTCATCGAATGGAAGTCGAAGTGAATTCTCTTCTCATTCTTCTTTACTTTATCTCATTTCCTCCACTCTTCCATTGTCTTCCTTTATTGTAGCTGCGACTGTCAATGCAGAGGGTCGAGAGTGTGCCAACTGTGGTGCAACCAACACTCCTCTGTGGAGAAGAGATGGAGCAGGACAATATCTATGCAATGCGTGCGGTCTCTACCATAAGATGAACGGACATAATCGACCATTGGAAAGACCAAAGAAGAGACAGGTAAGGAATAAGAGAAAGCAACTCGACCTTTCATCATTCATACTAATTACCAGTGGGTATGGGTCTTCTTATCTCACATTTAGTTTGGTTCCATTGGCAGGACCCCCTAGTTGAGAATTTTGCCAGAAGGTCAACTAGAGTTCAAAGAGAATCTCAAGAGATTGTCCCACTGGCAAATATTCCTCACTCACAGCCAACTCACAAAGAAAAGCGCTTGCGCACATTTTCTGTTCCGTTAATAACGAAACTATTGTGCAGAAACTGCGCGGCACGCTAACACGACATATCAGTATTTCCTTGACTTAATTTTGTGCTTTCAATAGCACATAATTAAGTTTTATGACATAGGAATGAAATAATTAAGGGAAAACCTTTGCCTTCATGGGGAATATATTGTTCCGCAACATGGACTAACTCGCGCTAACAACCGTATTAATACAATGGGCGGAGACTGCAGAGTTTTTGAATCGCACAATAACTCATTTGCTAAGCAAGTCACTTGCTCATTTTTGAGGGGCAAAGTATCTGTGGTAAATTTGAGTAAGAACTCTCGCAGCTTCAAGAGAGTGGCGCAGTAGGAAGCGTTCGATCAACTATTATAAATATAAGTGGTGTTGTTCTACCGTATTATCCCGTTCCGCTCGTAGCCAAAGAGGACAATTTGGTGAAACAACAGAAAGGCGCACACCTCCTTTTTTGTTTTCGTATTTTTGCCTAATTTAAGAATTATTTTCAAAATCCAAGTTGAAAAGGTGGTACAGGGCATCATGGGCTATCGATTGAGCGCACACATGTAGTTTAACTCTTCCATCTGTTTACACCGAACTCAGAACCGGAATGAGAGCGGAACCGGAGCCGTGAAATATGTTTCTGTGTTTTAACTGAATGGTCTTCTTCGATGTTCGTATAATTTTATAACTGTAATATCAGTTGGTGCGCGCTCTCTCGATCCACACTTTATATATAGCAAGTTCGCAGTTAGACCAATGAATAAGACTAATTCATCCCCAGATTGAGATATTTCCATATCAATTCTTACGTAATCCACTGACACATTGTGAAGGATAGACCATTGAGTGATTATGATATATCTTGTGGCGAATTTCCGCCAATCCCCGACACTACTATATTCTTCATAATACCATATTCCCCCTTCCCCTCTTGTTCCCATTTACATCATTCCACATTTACACCTTGTTCAGTCACATGTACACTGGTTTTCAATTTCTCCCCTACTGTATTCTTATTTCCTCTCTTCTACCGTATTCTTCTCATTTATTTACCGTACCCAAAGTCCATTAATAGGCGTATTACCTCTATTCCGCATAGGCCAATCCATGCGCATCTCTTCTCTTTTAAATGACCCCGAATCGCGTTGATTTATGTAGAACAAATGGATGCGAAAGGGCGATTATTATCTACATATTCGATTTGAGCCCATGATAAGCCTTTTAACGTCCCCATGTGCGTCAATCAATATTAACTTGATTGAAAATCACCCGTAATTGAAGGGAAAATGAGAAATGAGAATGTTCCCTTTAGATTGTATTTCAGAATACACAGAAGCGGACCGGAGTGACTTGTGTTAACTGTTCAACAACAAATACAACACTATGGAGAAGGAATGGAAGGGGAGAACCTGTATGCAATGCCTGTGGATTATACTATAAACTGCATCAGGTAATTAGAGGATATTAAAGGGAATCCGATATATTGCGTCAACTAATTACGATATGAGATGGGAAGAAGCTAGAGGGTAATGAGACAGTAATTGACTGTCTTATGCAGTGAACAGTGTACCCGACTAGTCTTAAAGGAGGAGGAACACGAAAATTAGAATATCGATTTGTTGGCATTATTCGCGTTCTCCTGTGAACGATAATAGAATTCCAAAATTTGAGATCACTATCTTTCCTCCGAACCGAGATACGCGCTCGCAAGAAACTACAATAGCTAAGGGATAATCAGGGTAAAGTGCCGATTACGGTAGAAGAGGAATTCTCTCACGTGCGCGAGTAAGCAAATCTCTCGGTCAACTTTTACTCTCCACTCGAGTTTGCATGCACCCTCTTCCCTTCCCCTTCCTCGTCCCCCACGGGGAAGAGGGAGGGGGGAGGGAAGAGAGTACATGTAAACGAGGGATTAGGGAAGGGGAGGAACAGGCGCAATCGCAGAAAGTCTTACTGCGTTTAGCAGCGCACTCAGTTTGCGATTATTATCCTCAACCTTTCCTTACAGTATAAACACCTGTTGCTAAGAAAATTCCATGCGGGAACCGGTGGTGTTCATCCTCCTTTAAATGGTCTCTTCATTTCGCACACTCTCTCGACCGGTCGATGGGTGAGAGAGTGTGCGAAATGAAGAGACCATTTCAGACTAGTCGGGTACACTGTTCACTGCATTATTGAAAAGGATGAGATCACGGCATTTTACACGGTTGTGAGAGAGAGAGAGAGAGAGTGGGAGACGGAGAAGGAAAGAGATAGTGAGAGAGAGAGAGGGAGAGAGAGAGAGAGAGAGAGAGATCGAAAGAGAGCGTGTCTCTCTATGGGAATGGTCAGCGAGAGGGGAGAAAAATGAGATAGACTCTCATTGTGCCAACTCTCCATTCGATCGAGAGAACCGTTCAAAATAATTCCGTGGAAATTGATCTTTGATCTTCTCAGGTTTCTCGACCGATTGCAATGAAGAAAGACGGGATACAAACTCGAAATCGTAAGACGATGTCGAAGGGAAAGAAGAAGAGAGAGGAAGAGGGACTCATCTCTTCAACTATTCCTATTACCACATGGAAATCATCCGATACCATGCCTAATCTTTTTACAAGCACCTACCAAACATCATATCAACCTGCTTACTTCCTTACTCCACCGTAAAATGTTTCTAATTCTCTTTCAATTCCCCCTCCGCAATTAATTGATATGCGTACGCTTTAACATATCTAAATATTCTCATTCGTATTTACTATCAAATTTTGAACAGAATAATCGCGATGAAATGAATGAATGGGAGTTTGTTCATTCCATATTTCCGAGCTTCCCTCATTATCCCCTTGCATATCACATTTCACCCCTCGCATTTTACCATTTTCATTTTTGTGCCTTTTATTAGATTATAATATTGTACAGAGAAATTGAGAAATATATTAATCGTGAGAGATATTTGTGGTGTCTTTTGCCTAGTTGCGTCTTATATCATTTCACTTCACTCTCATCCCTCTTGATCCTCCCCCTCTTCCTTTTTCCAACGTCCCAGTGTTTCTTCCTCATTTATCGCCTACATTCCATTAAATCTCCCACTTTACCAAATTGTTCATCATTCGTGCTCTCTCATAAAAGACTATCTAATATGAATGCCAACGGTCTATGAATCACTTGTGAACTTTAGCATTGGGAATGAACAACTACAGACTAGTAAACTTTCCAATGTAGAAGGGGACTGAGAGTCAATTCATAGGATGGTTGCAGCGTCATCCCCCCCCTCTCCCCCCCAACCCCCGGTAGTGAGATAATGGATGAGAGACAACTGTGCTTCACCCACCTCAACTGATTAATGGATGGGAAGATGAAAGAATGACTTGGCTCTTAATTACCTTTTCAGCCCCGATTGATTACACTCTCTTCCACTTCAATCTCTCTCTCTTCAACTCAACAAGTATTATGCCAATGTCTCTCTCATATATTTGATCAAATCCTCATTTCTCTCATGTTTCCAACTCACACAAACAAAACTAAATACCACATACCACTTTTAATTTTTGCGAATATTTTTCAGGGCTCCGAAATTTACATGACAATTTCATGGTACGGGTAGCCCCATTTTTCAATTATTTTTGTTAAACAGGTACCTCCACGCCAACTGTGGGAACCTATGTCAAATAATACCAAATTATGACACGGTAGTTTACAGGGATGTAGGAGAGAGGTACATCAAAAGAGAATGTGTCTGTTTATGGGAAGGGGTCAGCGAGAGAGGAGAGACAGTAACATAAAGAATTTGAACTGGAATTCTGCCAATCCCCTGATTCTTCATTCGATTTCGAATTTTTTTCTTTTGAAGTGAAGAAGATAATTTTCGAGAGCCTTTAAAAATTGTTCCCGCCAAAACGCCGTGAAAAAATATTTCGGTAATATTGTACAGGTATGATGAAATGAGAATTATTTTTTAATGTTGGAAAAGGAGAAGGATAGATTCTAGTACGAGTATGAATATCTTATCCATCTATGATCGAGATGCAATCTTTATGAGGCTAAAGGACAGTCGTGACCTCTTTCTTCATGTATCTTCAATTCAGATCGACGAGTGAAAAGTCGGGTTAGCCTTTTATTATTGTGACAACTCCCAATCCAAAGAGGTACTTTCACTGCAAATTATTTCACTTTCAAAAGACTACTGTGTAAACATAATTACACATTGCAAAAATTTGGACATTTTCCCAGACGAGCAATATGGATTCCGCAAGAAACGTTCGCGTGAGCTCCAAATGCTAGATGCCCTTGAACATTGGACATCTTCCATTAGCGAAGGCCAACCTATAGATGTAATTTATTTCGACTTCGCCAAAGAATTTGATAGAGTATCGCATCCCAAGCTAAATCACAAACTAGGAACCATTGGTCTATCTACAAAGACAACTGGGTGGATTCGAAATTACTTGTCCAATAGGACCTTCCAAGTAAGAGTACGTGAAGAACTTTCAACCTCATTTCCCGTCACAAGCGGCGTCCCACAATGGTCAGTATTAGGACCATTATTGTTTTTGATAAACACTTCTGAAATCCCTTCCCTTGTCCAGAGTAATGGAGTCATCGCACGTATGTACGCAGATGACATCAAATATATCGTCCTTTCAAAAGAATTGACTACCCCACTACAGAGCGCTATTGATACCATTGCTAGTTGGTCTGAAGAGTGGCAACTTCCTTTAGCTTTTTCATAAATGCAACTCGTTACACCTAGGCAGGGCCAAGCTGTAGAAGAAAAAAATCAGTAAAAATTCCACTTTTTTTGTATGAAATGCAACCTCATCTCCCGAGATGGGGGAGCATCAGCATATCATTCGAATCCTCGTGAGAAGACGGAGACTATCGTGAAATAAAAAGTAGGTATTTTCGAGTGGATTTTTGTATAATTAAGAATGTTTGCGTATATGCAAATTGAGCAACTAATCGAAAAACAACTGGCACAGCCTAAAAGAGCACAGAAAAGTAGCCCTAGCTCCAAGAAAGAAGTTCTCACAGAAATTATGTTGAACACCCGTAACAAAGCATCAAAGTTCACGGGCTGCACCTTACAGTAGCGGCGTCTAGGCGAAGAATGATTTCTGAGGCATAATACTTCACAGGGATCTTAGTTGGTCCTAATAACACCCGAAAATGTGAAAAACTCGATTTCGAAATCTCGACCTGTGCCAAGCTTGGTCCGACCCTCTCGTGAGAGGCGTGATATTGAGAATAAGATAACAAAAGCCCGTGCTCGTTGCTCGTACATTCTTCGCATATTTTTATCTAAAAGCCCTTCTCTATATGCCCGTCTTTTCAGAACTTATGCTCGCCCTGTACTTGAATCTTGCTCCGAACTCTGGTTCCCCCGCTCTCGCGAAACGTGCTTCGATATAGAAAAAGTGCAACGCAATTTCCCTGACCGCGCATTGTAAAAGTGTGGCTTACCGTATCGTTCATACCCCGATAGACTTCTTCTCAAGCTTCTCAAACTCGAACCATTAGAATATCGCCGCTCATTGATAGATTTATCTATCATCTACAGAGTTGTTCGTAACGTTGACGTTGGCTTGCCCCGCTTTATTTTTCTTGCCCCTCCCCGTGCTAGACGTAATAATATGTTTCAACTGCACAAATTAGGGACGGGCAGCCGAGAGTGAGCCGGGTTTGGAGCCAACAAATAGACTGTGACGCACCCACCACACCACGCGTTCAAATTCAAATATTTAGGTACTGTAGTTACATGCTTTTCATATTTTTACAGCGAATGAAAGGATTGGCGCAAGATTTCTCAAGTTCATAATGTAGCGGCAGTGAATTAAAACTTATGGAAGAAGATAATCGAAAATCGTAGATCAACTTTTCGCGAAAAGTCGTCAAGAGCACAAATTACAATTTTTGAAAGTCCTCGTTCGGGAATTCTAGAGCATTGGCGCTCGTTTTCTCGATTTTGAACGTTGCAGGGGCATCATACAAGTAATGTAAGAGCAAATAACAAAAATCGTAGATCAGACTTTTGCAAACAACCGGAAAGCGCGGAGAGCCAGGTTTTAAGCCGGCAAACAGAATGATGGGAAATCCCGCGAAATCAAAGCCTACAGTAAGACTGATCTCTTGCACAGTTGCATTTTGTTTCATTGTTTATAGATTTTCCATGCTCACATTTGCTGTTGTTGCGCGCTTTTTCATGCACCAGCAATCTGCCGAACCTAGATAACAGGATTATTGAATTTTCAAGCCATACTTACCACGTTTCTTCGTTATTAACCACATTGTGGGTATTCATCTCATTATTTTTCCCATTAGAATGACAATATTTGTGAGCGAGGGTGAACATGCGTTCCTTCTCTTCTTCTCACGTATCCCGCTTATATCATTAAACCCATCCCCACTTATTATACCGCTTTGTCACAGATACTGTTCATATCTTCTCTGAATTCATGCTGTGCCTACAGTAACCCAGCCGAAAAGGGTAAAATAACTGTAGTGGAGGACACACGTGTTGTTTCTTTCGTGTCTAAATTATGAGAACACTGTCAACCCCGAACGCGAATACTGTAGATTCACATCATCCTTGGAAACTTGAAAGAGCTCATACAATAGATTCTGACTCAGTTTTCAAGAAATAATATTTCCCTGGTATTGTAGCTATGCTACTGTAGTCCGGGGTACTGTATACCTTGGTCAAAGTATGTTCCACAGACAAATTTTATCCGAAATTTATCTCATACAGTAATCTCGACCCAGTTTCAAAGGTTTAAAAAATCAGTTTACTGTACTTTGGGTTATGGTAGGTTTCACAGAATGTCTAGGAGCAGGGTGGTTGGGTTACGGTAGATCACAATGGTCTCAGCCACCTGGCAACTCGGTTTCAAAGCAAGACCCTGCGAATTGCCTATAAAAACACGAGCACAGCGAGTAGAGTTGGGAGAAGATACTACCGTCTATTTCGAATTTGTCTGCAGGTATTGGATACTGGACGTTTCAAACGAACAAAATCTCGCACAACGCAAAAGTAGTGATTTTTATCATCTCGAAAAACTGGTATATATATAATTAATTTCCCATCAAAACAGCATAAATACATATGGCCAGACCCGTAGTAAACTTTTGAGGAAAAAAATAAATTCCAGCGTACACTTTTCATGCAATAAAAAATGACTCAAAAAATGAACGTTGACACACGGAACTGAGAAACCGCGACGCGTTGGCAAGGCGGGCGTGAATCACAGGTTTGAAGTGGGCGGGGCTTAGTAAACTTGCAATGTGCTAAATGATTTTGAGAATTGCGTGAATTTTAACTATCAAATAACGATTCAGCATCGCCGATAACCACAGCCAAACACAAAATATAATTTTAGAGCCAGTTTGATATTTCGGCTGCCCGTCCCTATGCACAAATTTCGTTCAAATTCTACCTTCTATCACCATTTCCTAGTCAATCGCGTTAGATCTTTGTGTAATTCTATTCCCAATCATATCGTATTATCATGCAATAGTGACTCGTTTATCACTAGATGTCGATTAGTTATCCCGATAGATTACGAATAATATTATTGAACTAGTATTGTACATCTTTCACTTAATGCACTTCTCTCATGAGACTTGCACATTGTCTTTGTCACCTAGTCGTAACATCGTAATTATCATGTTGCTTCAAATACTACATATTACCTTAATTCAATCAAGTTTTTTGGCATGATAAATGATTGATTGATTGATTGCATGAGGGGATCGGTAAGATTCGACTACCTCCCGGGCACGTTGAGCTAGCAATGAGAGCCGGGCGTCCATACTCGAGTATATGGAGTACCTTAAGCCCCCATTGCACAAAACGACCCTTATTTCCTGGTACTCGCCTCTGGGCTAGTAGAAATATAAATCGTAGTGAAAAAATGATGAAAAATTAATATTTCTCAACTTGTGAAGATAGAAAATTGTTTTTCGGCTAGTTCAGAATATGATTTTCTGATACAAAATTTCATGGTTTTTTAAGGAAATCGGCACTTTTTGGAGTTTTTGCACAACATGTCCATATAGGTAATGTACCTCGACATAATATGTGTCCATATCGCTCATTTCGGGGGAGTTCCCGAGATGACTTTTTCAGAAAAAAAATTCAAAGTTGGAGACCCTTGATGACCAGAAGGAACTTTGACATACAATTTTAAATGTTCAGTACCTAATTCGCACTTTGTGCAAAGAATAATATTAGAAATATCTAAAAATACTTTTCTGAGTTGTTTACATGGCGTATTTTTAGGTTTTTGACTTCTTGCTTTTTGAAACTTCCACCAATGTATCAACCCTTAGTTCTCCGGATTCATATCTCATCCATCTCAACACCCAGGTGTATTTCGTGAGCGTGGATGAGCACAAGTTGTTTAAAACTCATCAACAAAGAATTTTTCTCTTGATATGTTTATTAGATTTTAATAATTTGAACTCGCAAAAAATCAAAAACTGAAAATTCATGAAAATTTCAACAAAAACGATAAATTATGGAAGTATCAGTAGCTCTAACAGCAAAATCTTTCGTATTCTAGTTTTACTTTAGCTAAAAATATTTCATCGATTTCTAAAAAAAAATATTGACCAAAAACCATGAATCAAAAAAAACCATGGTCAAATATGAAGAAATTTTTTTTTGAATTGATTGTACATTTGAATCATCTTACATGACTATTGACAATGTAGGAACAACACAAACCATGATTGGATATCAGAATCCTATCGGAAGAGAAGATAGGTGAAAAATAGTTTGCAGCTTTTTCGACCATGACCCGGGGTTTTTGGTTTTTTGTCAAAAATTTTTTTTTCAGAAATCGATGAAATTTTTTTAAAAAATTTCATCAATAGCTATAGTAAAACTAGAATACGAAAGATTTTGTTGTTAGAGCTACTGATACTTCCATAATTTATCGTTTTTGTTGAAATTTTGATGAATTTTCAGTTTTCGATTTTTTGCGAGTTCAAATTATTAAAATCTAATAAACATATCAAGAGAAAAAATTCTTTGTTGATGAGTTTTAAACAACTTGTGCTCATCCACGATCACGAAATACACCTGGGTGTTGAGATGGATGAGATATGAATCCGGAAAACTAAGGGTTGAAACATTGGTGGAACTTTCAAAAAGTAAGAAGTCAAAAACCTAAAAATACGCCATGTAAACAACTTAGAAAAGTATTTTTAGATATTTCTAATATTATTCTTTGCACAAAGTGCGAAATTAGGTACCGAAAATTTAAAATTGTATGTCAAAGTTCCTTCTGGTCATCAAGGGTCTCCAAATTTGAAATTTTTTTCCTGAAAAACGTCATCTCGGGAACTCCCCCGAAATGAGCGATATGGAGACATTATGTCGAGGTACATTACCTATATGGACATGCTGTGCAAAAACTCCAAAAGTGCCGATTTCCTTAAAAAAACATGAAATTTTTGTATCAGAAAATCATATTCTGAACTAGCCGAAAAACAATTTTCTATCTTCACAAGTTGAGAAATATTAATTTTTCATCATTTTTTCACTACGATTTATATTTCTACTAGCCCAGAGGCAAGAGTACCAGGAAATAAGGGTCGTTTTGTGCAATGGGGGCTTAAGGTACTCCATATACTCGAGTATGGACGCCCGGCTCTCATTGCTAGCTCAACGTGTCCGGGCAGGGTCGAATATGGTCGAGTCTTACCGATCACGTCTCTTAATCAGAACAATTTTAACACAAACCGTGGCTAAATCAGATTCTAATTTTTCTAAAAATTAGATGCTAAATTCATTTGATGTTCTGATTAAATTCTAAAAGTGTTCAAATTAGATTCTAAAAACGCTCTGATTAGATTTTAAGGAATGTTCTGATTATATTCCAAAAGAATTCCGATTAGGTTATAAGAGAGGAATCGCGAGAGACTCGAGCTCATCGGCCATAGCCGGGACATAGAAATTTATGATTTTTAAATTGGCTGAAAATTTAACACAAGGCACTACAAACCTCCCTCTATCGAATAGCGTTTTCAAAAATTTAAAAAAAATAGTTTTCGCGTGAAAAACAAATCAACCTGGTGAGTCGGGAATTTTTTTCGAGAAATATTAAAGTTTGAAAAATCATAAATATCTTCAAAGTGAAGATATAAATCCGCTGTTTGCTGCGTTAGATAGACAAATGACTCGGCTTGTTTACCAACAGCTCGAAGTCATTCTTCACTTTGAAAATATTTATGATTTTTCAAACTTTACCATTTCTCGAAAAAAAATCCCGACTCACCAGGTTGATTTGTGTTTCACGCGAAAACGAATTTTTTTTTAAATTCTGAAAACGCTATTCGATAGAGGGAGGTTTGTATCAGGGTGTCCCACAATTTCTGTCCGTCGTTCCATTTTCATAGTTGTAAAGAACTGATCTTCGATCGATTCTCAATGTGATACAATATATTTGATAGACAATCCACTCATTATTCAAACAACCCTCAGCACTAGGCCATTGCTTCTCTCTGCTGGTTTCTACACCGATTTTTCCGAAGGACTCGTTAATCCACTTTCGGTCGGTTTTGCTCCATAAAATTGTCTACGGAAACTCAACCATGGAAAGTCAGGAATAGTAAGTGCAATCAATACTAGATGATGCCCCTAGTAAGCCAACGTGCCAGATTCGGCTCTACAGATTAGCTTCCGCAGACCACAGCTCAGGGGATAGACCCTACTCTGACCGCCCCCTCTTGTTCACCAATCCTCTGTTTTCACTGTGTTGATATTCAAACTTAAAAACAATACTTTCCCATGGGGCCATATACTTATAATTCCATATCCACTGTGCGTCAAATCATGCATCATAACTGAAAGAGCCAAAAGCTGAAAAATGATTCCAATCACGGCATTTTTGCTTCCACTGAAAAGAAATGTGCTAATGAGTGTCGGGAGTTTTTCGACTGTCCGGCGAACATGAGGTGGGCCAGCAAGGTTTTCGATATGGATATGAAGTGGATCACGTACGACAACACCGACATAAAAACTGACTGATTGCATGCGGGAGAGCGACCCCAGTCCGTCCCAAAGAAGAAAGTGCACAGAAAGAATAAAATTCTCAGCTTCTTCTCCTCCCTTCTCGACCCCATCTACTGGCACAACCTTAGTAATGGGACCACCAACTTCCGCGACCACTACTCTGTCTAACTTAAAGAAGGCGCCATCAGTGGCCCTCTTGGTCCCCAGAGATATGCAACATTTCAAACTTTGATCGACTTGTGAAGATCCCATTTTCCGTAAATGTTCCAGAAAAAGCTTGACGATCCGAAGTTAGAAAGTCCAAATATACCGCTGTATACTCTTAATACCAGCCATTGAAACTATCGCTGTTTTAAATTCTTTGCGGGCTTCCACCCTGAAAATCTGTTCGCCAATCGGACCGATCTCGACGCCGACTATCAATCTCAGATTGACGCCTGGGTCCTCCCGTCTGAGGAGGGCTATCATGGCTCTGCCCAATCGATGGAAGGAAGTCATTATTAGGAACGAGGACTACTTCGATCACTGACCGTTTGCACCTGTTCAAGTTATGAGCAAACATTTGTTAGTCGAGATTTTCGGACAAAAATTGTGGGACACCCGAATAGTACCTTGTGTTAAATTTTCAGCCAATTTAAAAATCATAAATTTCTATGTCCCGGCCATGCTCGAGTCTCTCGCGATTCTTGTTATAAAAGTAGTATGATTATTTTCAGAGCTGTCCTCAAATTTTTCAAAACGTGTACAGCCATATGGCGCCATATAAGTCGATGTGACTAGCAGGGTTCGGATCCCGTACATGTAACATGTTTCATATTTAGGTAATGGTTGACACGTGGGTAAATATTGGATTTTTGGAAAAGTGTTTTTTTTCCAATATTTGAAAGAATTTCAAATATTGGTGTACTATTTGAAACATTTTTAAATAATGTGAAAGTTACAATATTTACAAATATTTCAAATATTGTTAAATCCATGTGTTGAGTTGTATTTACGAGATGCACTAAATATAAAGTGTTTTTTTTTCAAATACAATTTTATCTGCATCGATTACCACATATAACGACTACAATAATGGCATTGACTGGCAAGAACAACGATAGGTGCAAGAACACGGCCAATTAATGATCTAATCATATCCTTTAAAAATTGTAATAAAAAAGATTTTACTGAGCACTAACTTCGTTTAGTACTTCGAGTCACCGAAGAGAGAGTGAATGTCTCTTTGTGAAACAGCTTATTGGACTCAGAATCCTCTCATAATGGTGCGTTTATTGTCGCCTGACCCCTCAAGTTGAGCGGTCAGAATGACAATTCTGACCCATTAGAGCGACCATTCTGACTCCCCCAGAATGATCATTCTGAGGGGTCAGAGCGGTCATTCTGGGGTGTCAGACGAGGTGCACAGAGAATGAATACACTGAGATAGGACACCCAGTGTATGATACACTCAATATTGAGTGTATTCGCGCGTCGAGAGAGCGTGCGAAAACGAGAGATTTGTAAGTGTATCATACACTTGGTGTCCTATCTCAGTGTAAGATACACTCAATAGTAAGTGTATTCATTCTGGGAGTGGACCCCAGACTATCATTCTGACTCCCCAGAATGATGATTCTGACCCCTCAGAGTGACCGTTCTGACCACCCAGAATTGCCATTCTGACCGCTCAACCTGAGGGGTCAGGCGACAATAAACGCACCATTATCGACTAGACTAAATCGTCTAACGGTTAAAAATCACTAAACACTAGGGTGGCCTAATCCGGGTCCGAATTCCGCGGTCCCGGGACCGGATTGGTCCCGGGACCGACTCAAAAAGCGAGAGTGCGGTCCCGTTTGGTCACTACTGACTTGAGAATTCTCCTGTGCGTTTT
>BTSY01000283.1:0-21497 GCA_036245785.1 Pristionchus fissidentatus
AACGGAGAACAGTATGACAACTGCGGCCAATACCCCAATGCCCGGCTGCCTTCCACTGAATACGATGTCGACAGACGCAGGCGTGATGTGCAACGGTGCTACGAACAGGCTCCTCGTTCGCAGCACCATTACAGTAAGTGGTTTACTGCCAAAGTACGCACGTTTGCTCAAAATCATCAATAGTTTCATGGCTAAACACAGCAATGAAAGATATCAGAAAATTACTAACCACAACATACGCCAAGGTGTAGAAAGAGAGTAAAAAAAACACATACACCAGCAGTCCGTTTCATGAAAGCATCATCGTCAACTTGTTATATAAGGTAGAGTTGTGCAACTGTGTATTTAGCAGCGGAACGTTTTATTATTTTGGACGAGTGTTTGTGAATTTGAAATATCTAAACTGCATTTAAGGATACGGTCACCGTGTCCATGGCCGCCACCGTAGTGTGCAGGGGCGGCACCTTTGTCGACACGATGAATGGCAACACGCCGCTGGACATGCACGAGGTCTGCTGCGCCACCACGCGTACGTTACTTTTTCAATACGCAGATAATGAATACATTGAGATGCCATTCCCAGGGTAGCAAACACTGTATTGTGTGAGTATTCGCGCGTCGAAAGAGTGCTAAAAAGAGTTACTTGTAAGTGCATTTTTGCATTACAACGCAGTGTATTCCCGTTTCTGTCAGTCGTCGTGAGCGGTCCCTCTTCATTTTCCTCAGATGGAGAATGGACTTCCCTAGTTCCCCGGACCCCCTCGTCTTTCTACCAACGACTCGACAAGATCGGAATCCCCGTCCTAGCCGGCCTGGTCACCGTGGATGGGTATGACCGTTTGATGTTGGCTACTCAGATACCAGTTTCGCTAATTCTCAATTTGATTGATGATTCGAGCTTGGTGGACTCAAGTGGAAGAAAGATGCGCCATCCGTTCGTCAGGACTGCCCTCAGCCTCACGTAACCTCCCCTTTCCTCCTACGTCCATGGTCCTAAGAGAGATCTCGTCTATTCCTCCAACAACTTCAAAGAAGATAGTCTGTGAATGGGAAGAAGACCGATCCTCTACCCCGACCCCAGCCGAAGTGATCCGTGAATACTGAGAAGAATGATCCTGACCCCTGAAACCACATCCTCACCTGACGTTACCGTCTGACGTGATAAACATTGTATTGTATTGTAGGCTGTGACTACGAGAGTTCGTGCAGCGACGCAAAAAAGGAGTTATCGAAAACATAGGAAAAACTAATCATTTTCATTTTAGCGTGCACTCCTCTGGGCGTGGCGACAAATGCCCAGGTGATCGCTCTAAATAGTCCAATAGCCGCCTGTGCACGGGCTCAGACCACGCCGACGGTCAACGGTGTGACGTGCACCGGCGGACAGAGGAACGTCTTCGTTTACGACGCCGTTGCTGTAAGTTACTCTTTATTACAAACATATACAATTTTGTCCTGAAACGCACCAATGAAAGGCGTGCGATAATGACAAAGCGCCGAGGTTTCCACAACGAGCAAACGTGCAAGTGCACGCCAATAGTCCTTTTAATGCATCATTTTCAAAGTGCTATAAAAAGCGAGAGTGGTGCAACATCAATCGTGTATAGGCCAACACTGCATTTGAGATGATGGCCACCATGATCCCGGTCGCTGACCTCCAGTGCATGAACGGCAACTTTGTAAACACGGGAGCGGCCAACGCGATGATCCCGTCAGCGCGCTTACTCTGCTGCGTTTAATCTCTCTCTCCCGAGTTCAAGCGTAGTATTTATGAGTAGCATTGTTCATTGTATTGATCAAATGTGTGATAAAAATATGTCCAGTCTGTATTTTCGCTGTATTTTCGAGTCATTTGATTAATCAGGGTTAATCGTATTCACAGACCAGCGCAATTATTGCACGGTGTCTGAAAAGACAACATGAGATTCTAGAAGATTCCGGCAGACGGAGAACTTTGAGAGAGTAGGAGAAATTGAGAGGGGAATTGTATAGAGCTCCTGTAAGATGGAGGCACTTGTAAGAGAGATCAGTTATCACTGAAGCTCCTACAAAGAGAATGAAAGTATTCGCGTGTCGAGAGAGTGTGCGAATCGAGAGATATACCATATGCTAGGTGTCATATCTCAGTATAGGATACACTCGATAATAAGTATATTCATTCTTATCACTGAAGCTCCTACACAGAGAATGAATACACTAAGTTGAGGTGGAATAACTATTTTGCAATTCTCCGTTGAAACTTACTTTACTGCCGAGTGAGCTCAAAGAACAATATTATTGCAAGATAGAAAATGATTAGTTCTGAAACCGGGACTAGAACTGTGTGCCTCACTTTACATGACTCCTAATATCCAGAGTGGGATGAAATATGCGAGACGATTCGGCTCCGCGCGATAGCGCAATAGATATCGATGATAACTCGGAATGTTGTTTGTTTTGGCTTAGTGAGTAGTGTGCAATATTGTCGTACTGTCTCTCACTGACCATGAAGTCTCTTCTGCTCCTGTGTCTCTTCACCTTCCTCTACATCGCCGAGGCTCAACACTCAACTGACCCCCTGACGGAGGCGGAGTTCAACTACCTCAAGTGCGTGCGTGATTGCGAGCGGTGGGGAATGAGGGGAGACACCTGCACCATGAAATGCAGATATCAAAAGAAGCGCGCGGTCGTGGATTTGGCTGCTTCAGAGGCGTTGGAAAGTGTTGAAGAATCGAGCAGAACCAGGAGAAACGCCGAACAGAACGCTCGTGAGGTCGTCTTTAGTAACTGCGTGCGTCAGCGTAACTGTGCTGCACCTCAGCCGATTAGTCATCCCAGAAGTTGCCACCAGGCTTGCCAAGACGAGGCTGACAGTTTCTCCGGATATGGCAAACGTTCCGTCGGAGAGGAGTCTGCTGAGAACAATTTCCCTTCCAAGGTTTCCCTTCCAGGCCGCCGATTCTAATGATTCTAATGATGACACGTCTTTACAAAGTCAATCTCAGTTTATTGAATACACAGGCAAATGATATAGAGTGATTCAGACGTGTTTGTGGTCGCACGTGCCTTTATTGGCGCAGCTCTTGCAGCAGAATCCTTCCATGTGCGAACAGCCACACAAGTCGTATTCGGCTACCTGCGGGCAATCTCCCTTAGGCCAGAATTGGGGCGTTTCGTCCGAGCAGTTGTCCGCAGCGCATGCTTGGTTCGGGAGAAACTTTGGGAGCACAAGTTCCAGTGGGGTGGCGAGGGGTGGTTCTGGAAGTCGAAATTGTAAAATATCGGCACTTTACCATCTTTTGTTTACGTTTCTTTTCAGAAAAACGACGATCACTATTATGGCATGATACGATCAAACAAAATGTCAAAATAAAACTTCATTTGTTTTCCGAGACGAGAGGGCACACAAATCCAGAGTGTCGCCAATGTTGCTGTTTGGTAAATAACGGGTGTGTTTTTTTGTGTGTGTGTTTTTTTGTGTGATCGTATCATTGTATAAATGTAATACTCTTATAAATCGCTCCAAAATAGTTCTTTCTCCCCGAACCTTTTGCATATGATAACTGATCAGAAATCCTTTCAAAATTAAAAAAAAATGCACTAATTTCATGGCCAAGTCGATAGCGCGCCAGACTTTCAATCCGAGACCCCCAGGTTCGCCCCCGCCTTTTGCCGCATTTTTCGCAAGTGTCCGAAGGCGCCCTAACACATTTTTAAGCAACGTGAAACACGTTTTCACTAGAGCAGCGAGAATGGATCCCCGCTCCGCGCTGTTTTTGGCCCTTTCTAGCGCAGAGCGCGGTGGGGGGTTTGTAAATGCCTCTCTCTCGCGGGGAGCGCTGAAAGGGAAAGAGCGCTCTGGGAGCGCTCTTCTAGCGCTCCTTGAGCGCTCTTTCCCGGGTAATGAGTAGAGCTAGTCATTTATTTATTTCTTTTTCATTAATATTCTTTTCCTACTCTAATATCTTTTAAATCATTTATTTCTTTTCTCTATTTTTACATGATTTTAGATGGGAATATTGAGAAAAGTCACGAAATGGGTGAAAATCACGAATAGGTTCATCTGAAAGATCTCGTCGCGCTGATTCCAAATATATACTTTTCAGGACACAGCGTTGTGATTTCGTTGAGAAAAGCGATTGGGAGCGCGATGGGAGCGCGTTTAGCGCTCCCGTCGCGCTCTCTTGGCAGATTGCCAAAAAAGACGCGGGAGCGCTCTCTCTAGCGCTCCCCGCGCTTTGGCTGTAAACAAGCGGGAGCGGGGATCCATTTTCGCTACTCTAGTTTTCACCTGTTTTACCGAGTTTTTATGAAAAATCGAAAATTTTGATAAGTTCCAAAATGATTCGGATAGCGTGGGGGAGCACAAGGAAAGCGTTTTGCGATGTCGGAAACGTGTCTGAACGTGTTATAACACGTTTTAACATGAAAAATCGAACATTTCAAACTTTTGCGAAAGCACCGGAGAGCGAGGAGGACCACGGAGAAAGTGTTTCGCGATGTAAGAAAAGTTTTTAAACGTGCCCGGACGCGCTCTAAAATAAACTGTATCTTGCGTTTCCATTCAGAAATGCTCGTGAGGCTGAGAGCGATCGAAAAAAGTTGCCACAGAGCCACGAAGTGGCGTAGTTGCATCCTGAACTATGCATAGAGCGTATTACATTTATTAACCTCAACATATCCCGTTTAGTTGTAGTGCTGTATTTGTCATGAAAAATCAGCAATGGAAGCCAAAATATCGTACACATCGGTTATGTCTCCACAGAGATAATTCGGGAAAGGCTCATTTGGCGCCGAAATTCTCCAATTTCGAAGGAGACCGACAAATCTATATGGAATATGAACGTGAAAAGTGAGAACGATCTGACCGGTTTCCCTCGAAGTGGGAAGGCAGAGGAGAGATTTCACTCATCATTCTACCGGAGAAATGGCCTAGATGCCGCCCGTGCTCACACCATAAAGTTTTTTGTTTTGTTTTTCAACTGTCATCAAAAAATTGCCAATCTATTCACCACGATTATATGATTTTTAGAATCCTCATCAAAAACTGTATCAAAGGGGAGATTTGTGCGGAAAAAGGCGAGTGAACGAGTTTAAAAAAACTTTTTATATAACGTGTGTGGAATGATGGCCGATCGTGAGAGCGCAGAATATTAGTAGAGTTTGAAATGCAGATAAAAAATTGGATTAGCACTCTCCATTTCGAGCACTCTCTACACCGACCGATTGGTAAGAGATTGTGTGAAATAAAGAGTGCTAATTCAATTATTTACTTGAATTTCACACTCTAAATATTAGGGCGTATTAGGGCGTTGCACAACTGGAATGGCGAAAAGTCGGCTCCTTACTCTCTCAAGGGTCAGGGCTTGACAGGGCTCTAGGAATGTCACCTTTCAAAAGCTTTTCTTACATTGTTTTATTGGTCGAGGAAACGCCGATTAAAATTGGCCGAGCACTAATGAAAGAATTTCGATTTCACTTTCGCTAAGAGCGAAATAACATCTCTTGTCTGCCGGGCACTTTCGATTTCCCTTTTATTTTCGATTGATGAGCAAAAAAACGGAGTTATTGTCATTGATTTGTATTGAATAAAAACATTCAACAAAGATTGGCGTTGGCGGTAAAATTGGTAGCAATATTGATTGCGTAAGGTAACGTGCCCCAGAAGCCTGGACAGCGAGGGATAAGTAATCCTGTGCAGCAACCGGTATTGGCCCCGGCAGAGTAGTCGCTAGTCGACGTAACCTCCTCTTGATTCCGGTAGCAACTTTACCTTTTCTTACCTATTTTTATTGAATCACTGCTAAATAGTCAGCGTGAATAAAATTAGGATAAAAATAAAGCTTGCGTTGCGGCGTTGACTAGTTACTTTACTTTGAAGAAATTTCTGAAATGATAAATCTATTAACATGACTTGCAACGACTTACGAATTTGGCTGGAATGAAAGTCATATCAGAAACAACTCGTGACTTTGATTTCTAGACGTTGCATATTATCCATAACGAAACAAAGTAGAAACAAGAAGAAATTCTTTCACAGGTTCTTCAAAAAATCTTACACGAGAAGGACTTTAAATATACGCATGTTACTTAATTTCATTAAGCAACTAAAGAATCAATGCAAAATAAACGGTTTTAAAAATATTGAATCAGTAACACACATATTTTAAGCGCACGTTTTGCATGCTAAACGTCCTTCCACACTTCGCTGTGTACAATAGCCACGTTTCTGAAAACAATAGTTTGAATTACCCAGATGGTAACTAGGCGAAGGATCTATGAGAGCCCAGAAATGCTTTCGAGGCCAACCCGTTACTATGTTCCCATGATCTCCCTTTACACCACCCAGTTTTTCCTTTCACCGATCCTTGAAACGTGATCAATATACCAAGAATGGCTGTGACGCCGAGAGATCGTGTAAAATGCGGAGAGGAAATGTGCCTTCCTGACAGCAACAAAACATACGCTTTTTCGCTATATAAGGGAGCCTAATGTCCACTGTTCCATCATCCTCAACAGCGCCTTGCCCATCATGCAATCTGCCTTCGTCGCCTTTCTTCTCGTCTCGGTGGCCTCCGCCTGCGCCCCGAACTCTCCGAACGTTGGGGGAGGAGGTGCACCCGTTGGCATGGGAGGAGGAGGAGGAGGAGGAGGAGGAGGAGGCGTGAACCGTGTAAACCCGCCCGTTGCCAACCGTGAGTAACTTCTATCAATACGCCAATTTTTTTAAGTGTATCATCCACTTGGTTTCACATCTCAGTGTAGGCTGTGACCTTATAATGTAATAGGCAAACTTGAATACAGAACATGACAACCTTCGGAAAATTGGAAAACGAAGAACGAAAACGGGTGTTTATTAACCGATTTCGCACAGAACATAACAGAATTTTTCAATAGTCGTTATTCACGCCACCAATTAATTCCCATTCGTCTCTTGATCTCATTTCGCACAGCAATGTAAAATAACTCGAAATACGATAAGCAATGTCACTATCTTTCAGCTTGCATGCCACTGACCGCGGAAACTGACGCTGTGATCAACGCTGGCGGCGTCCTTAATGGAATGAACGGCTGCCTTGTTGGGCAAGCTGCGCCATCGAACATGGACGTAACGTGCAACGGTGGACAAACCAGGCTCCATGTTCGCGACGCCGTGAGTACACATTGTTGTTGTTTTCGGATAACTACAAATTTGCGCACTTTTGTCCCAAATAATAATTAGTTTCGTAGCTAGACAAGCAATGAAAGGCGTAAGAGCAAGACAATGCGCAAATAGAAGTGAGTAAGCATACAAACCAGTAGTCCTTTTTATGGACGCACATAGTCAAAATATAATAAAAAGTAGAGTGCTACAATAGCAATCGTGTATACATCTAAACTGAATTTCAGAATGTGTTCACTGTGATCGGAGATCGCGCCAACCTCCAGTGCAGGAACGGCAACTGGGTCAACGCGGCAAACGGCAACGCTCCGATCTCGGACCAAGCCCTGGTCTGCTGTGCCAACACGCGTACGTAACTTTTTCAATACACAGATAATGAATACATTAAGATGCGATACTCAGGGTACCAAATACTCAGGGTACCGAAAGAGTTTGAGAGTATTCGCGCGTCGAAAGAGTGTGCAAAAATGAGAAACTTGAAAGTGTATCATACGCTTGGGTTTTACGATGTGATCTATGTAAATCTATTTAAACTTTAAGGAATTGTTGCGATTTTATTATGTATTATGCGGTTTGACTTCATACGGCGTTTGATTGCGTCACCAAATCAAATGACCGACCTGATTGCAGTGCATCAAAAATGTATGAAGGATGAAAATTGGTCCAGTTTGAACAATTCTCGCGCAGCTATAGAAAAAAGAGCACTCGGAAACATAGGACGATCAAGAATCATTCGTGTAACGAAAAAAGTCTAAGAGTTTGAAACACCCTCTCATTTTCGCACGCTCTATTAACACTTTCAAACTCTGTGATTTCTCGACATATTAGTATTAGTGTATGTGTTTCTTCGAGAGTTCTACATTCCACACCCAAAATGAATTTACTCCGTATTGAGTGTATCCTATACTGAGATATGACACCTAGTGTATGATATACTTACAAAAATCTCTCGTTTTCGCACGCTCTCTCGACGCGCGAATACACTCAATATTGAGTATGGCATACACTACACACAGAGAAAACATACTAGGAATACGACATCAAGTTGGCAAGCCTACTAATATACAAGTAGGGCATACTAATATATAAGTAGGCGATTAGTAGGCCCTACTTATATATTAGTAGGCGTGCCAACTTGATGTCGTATTCCTAGTATGTTTTCTCTCTGTGTAGGTGCCTCATCTATATTCATTCTCTCTGCAGCGTGCATGCAACTGGTCGCGGCAGATGACGCAGCGATGGCGGCTGCCAATGGCCACGCGAACGGCTGCAATCAGGGGGAGACGACGACGACGGTCAGGGACGTGACGTGCACCGGTGGACAGGTCATGATCCAAGTGTTCAACCGCGGCACAGTAAGTTGCACTTGTTTATACTACAAAGTTGAACACTTTTGGCCCAAACAATTTATGGTTTCGTAAGCAAAACGCAGCAAATGGTGTGAGAGCATGACAAAACGAAAGAGACGCCGAGGCGTAGAAAGAGAGTAAACAAACACATCAACCAGTAGTCCTTTTCCTGATTGGATAATTTGCAAAATGTGATAAAAGGTAGAACGGTACAACATCTCTCGTGTACATGTATTACAATTTTAAATTGTTACGTTCGCGAAAGGGAATACTGGTTGCGTGTACTCCCTTTCTATACCTCGGTGTGTCTCTTACTTTGACATGCTCTTTCGCCAGCGGAATGCGCGGTAGATATACATAACTGCATTTAAGAACATGGCCGCAAGGATCGCGCCCAACCTCCTCGTGTGCCGGCCCGACGGCACCTGGGCAAATGGCCTCAACGTTGTCCCGAACGATTCCTGGTCTGCTGCCACGCATAATCATCCAGCCCCGCCTCTCTCTCTCTCTCTCTCTCTCTCTCTCTCCCGAGTTCAAGCGTAGTATTTATGAGTAGCAGTGTTCATTGTATTTATTAAATGTGTGATAAAATATCCCCAACCAGTGAAGAGCTCAGTGTTATAAAACATTTTTAAAAAACCATTGATCATAAACCATTGTTTACAATCTTATGATTACAATGTCATTGATCTCCTGTCTATTGAAAGCAAACCGTATACTTACAGAGTTCTTTCTTCGATCGCATATCGTGTGAAGCCCTCGAGAAAGCCGATGGAAAAAAGTCTCGTCCCGACTGGAGAAAGGAACGCGAAACCAACAAAGAGACCTCCGAATGTGATAGGCACAGTTTCTTTCTTTCCTGTTTTATAATTTCTTGTTCATGTTTCGTGTGAGACTATCCATTGTTTTCCCCTAGTTTGACCATTTTCACTCCGTATCGGCTGCGTCCCCTTATTTGTAAATACATTTCCCGTGTATTCCCTATCTCCCATTGTTTCCGTATCGCCTACGGTAGCTTCCTTTCGCTCCTTTTTTTGTACGATTTTGTTTGTGGATAAAAATGTACCCAAGAATACTATGTTTCGCATTTGCACCAAGTGCTTACAATCGATGAACAGATCAATCTTTGCTGTCGGTTACGGTAACCGCCAGGGGAAGGGGCGCCAGCCAGCGAGCTACTGGCGGCGGCGCCAAATAAGAGACGAAGTATCTTACATGTAAGATACTTGGGCTCTTACTCTCCCTCTCTCCCCCGCTCTAGAAGTAAGATACTCGAGTATCTTAAATATAAGTTCCAACTCTCTTCATGTCGCCAAGTCTGGTACTGAGTATCTTATATTTAAGATACTTCGCGCTCTGTGCAGCAACGGCGTGATGATCCCGAATACTTCCCTGGTCTGCTGCCACAGATAATCATCCAGCACAGCCTCTCTTTCTCTCTCTCTCTCTCTCCCGAGTTCAAGCGTAGTATTTATGAGTAGCAGTGTTCATTGTATTTATTAAATGTGTGATAAAATATCCCCAACCAGTGAAGAGCTCAGTGAATTGGTTTATCACCCATAAAACTTCTATACTCCGACCAATTCTCCAACTTAATGTTTTAATCTGTTCTGGACATCAATACGAAACTTTTGAAACTAAGTATGGGATGATTACGCATGAGGATAGTTTTTGAGAACTGTTAAACACGAAAATCACGAAAACTCGCAGGCTCTTCATGAAGAGTCGTTTATAAACCTGAAGAACGTAGCTCTTTTCCCAAGATCAATAGTGATAAAAATTCCTAATAAGATTCTAGAATGATTGGAATCAGTTCTTCACATGTTTTCATACCTCATTGCATACTACAACTATTTTACGCGAGACAAAATTTGCATAATTGCTCTTCATTTGGCATCCCTAGTTAGGATACGTCATAATTGCGTTCGATGATGGGGGCACACAGACTCGCGCAATTATTGCACGGCGTCGTCTGATAAGAGAAGATGAGAATCTAGAAGATTCCGGCAGAGAGTGAACTTTGAGAGAGGGAAAAAGTAGGGGAAATTGAGAGGGGAATATTATAGAGCTCCTACACAGAGAATGAAAACACTAAGATGCGATACCCAGTGATACATTGAATATTGAGTGTGTTGGCGCGTCGAGAATTCATTTCGATTTGTTCCCTCATGCACCCATTGCCGATGACCTGTTATTTTGTCATTTGGAGAGACATTCTACGAATTCGAACGGTCAAGAGATGGTGGGAAGCGAAAAAAATAGAGTTGTGTGGAGAGTATTTAGAATTTCCCTGAATTTGACCAAATTAATGAAATTACTTTATGAGAGGAATCGCGAGAAAATCGAGCATATCCGGGATAGCGGGGACGTAGAAATTTTATGATTCTCAATTTGGCTGAAAATATGGCCTAAGGTATTTCGAACCTTCCTCTATCGAATGGCGTTTTCAGAATTTCGATAAAAAATTTCGCAATCGCGTGAAACACAAACAAACCTGGTGACTCAGCGGAAAAAAATAGAGAGTGGCATGTTTGAAAAATCACAACATGCAGCAAAATGATGATAGCGACTCGTTCTTTTTTAGGTTAGATAGGGAATCACCCCGACTACAAACTACAACTATTGAACTCATTCCTGGCTGATGCACCGGTGCGGGGCGGTCGGTTTTGTAAAAATTTAATTATTTTTCTTAAAACTAAAAATGCAATGGGTTTTGTTGCTTTTTATTATAGTCACTGTGTGTACTATTTAAAACCAAGAAATGGGCCAAATCCGTACAGAACTTTTAAAGACGCCCACCATTTCATGCGACAAGACAATGACATCTCATGGTCAAATTGTTGGAGTCATCCAAGTTAGTGATGAAAATGATCGTAAATGAGCTAAAAACAATATTCCTATTAGTTTTGAGACGATTCTTTTTCGAGATTTTTTAAGAAAAAAATTTCAAAAAATTTCGAACGAAAATTTTTTTTCATCAAAGATGCGATTCAATTAAGCGCTAGTGTGTCAAATCTTTATACATATAATAAATTTTGATAGATCGACATTGATTTACTCGTATTTCAATGTTTGTTGAGCTTTAAATGGGTTATTTCTGTCTACATATTCAGTAATCGAGATCGACATTTTAAATTGGCCCTATTCTGACGCTACATGGTAAGGAGTTTCCTCATAATGCCTCAAACATTTTCCTTTTTGAAAGTGAATGGCTATCTAGTCGTACAAAATAACTACGGCGCTTAGAAAACCGTACATGCGCAAAATCCCGCACGCTCTGCTTCTCTACCACTCTCTCACTTCCGCGCACTCTCTCGCCAGTTTCTGCGCCCGAGCCGGGCATAAATCTTTTGCCATAGCTTGGTGTAAATCAAACGAAGTAAATCGTCCAGAAAAATAAGCGTTCGGACTTTGAGAAGTACCGGCAAAAGATTTATGCCCGGCTCGGGCGCAGAAACTGGCGAGAGAGTGCGCGGAAGTGAGAGAGTGGTAGAGAAGCAGAGCGTGCGGGATTTTGCGCATGTACGGTTTTCTAAGCGCCGTAGTTATTTTGTACGACTAGATAGCCATTCACTTTCAAAAAGGAAAATGTTTGAGGCATTATGAGGAAACTCCTTACCAAGTAGCGTCAGAATAGGGCCAATTTAAAATGTCGATCTCGATTACTGAATATGTAGACAGAAATAACCCATTTAAAGCTCAACAAACATTGAAATACGAGTAAATCAATGTCGATCTATCAAAATTTATTATATGTATAAAGATTTGACACACTAGCGCTTAATTGAATCGCATCTTTGATGAAAAAAATTTTCGTTCGAAATTTTTTGAAATTTTTTTCTTAAAAAATCTCGAAAAAGAATCGTCTCAAAACTAATAGGAGTATTGTTTTTAGCTCATTTACGATCATTTTCATCACTAACTTGGATGATTCCAACAATTTGACCATGAGATGTCATTGTCTTGTCGCATGAAATGGTGGGCGTCTTTAAAAGTTCTGTACGGATTTGGCCCATTTCTTGGTTTTAAATAGTACACACAGTGACTATAATAAAAAGCAATAAAACCCATTGCTTTTTTAGTTTTAAGAAAATTAATCAAATTTTTACAAAACCGACCGCCCGGGGTGATTCCCTATCTAACCTAAAAAAGAACGAGTCGCTATCATCATTTTGCTGCATGTTATGATTTTTTAAACATGCCACTCTCTATTTTTTTCCGCTGAGTCACCAGGTTTGTTTGTGTTTCACGCGATTGCGAAATTTTTTATCGAAATTCTGAAAACGCCATTCGATAGAGGAAGGTTCGAAATACCTTAGGCCATATTTTCAGCCAAATTGAGAATCATAAAATTTCTACGTCCCCGCTATCCCGGATATGCTCGATTTTCTCGCGATTCCTCTCATAAAGTAATTTCATTAATTTGGTCAAATTCAGGGAAATTCTAAATACTCTCCACACAACTCTATTTTTTTCGCTTCCCACCATCTCTTGACCGTTCGAATTCGTAGAATGTCTCTCCAAATGACAAAATAACAGGTCATCGGCAATGGGTGCATGAGGGAACAAATCGAAATGAATTCATTTTAAAATTAGCAAACAATATCGTGAATATGTCGTGAACGTGAAAAGTGAGAACGATTTGAGCGGTTTCCCTCGAAATGGGGAGGGAGAGCATAGACTTCCCTCATCATTCTTCAGGTGAAATGGCCTAGATGCCGCCCGTATTCACACCATACAGATTGGGGGAGGTAGATTAGATTGTTTACCTGAAACCCTCACTTTTGTGTTCTTCCTTGGCGATGAGCGGTACATTTCAACCGCTCCGAATCAACAAAATGAGAGCGACTGAGGGTATATAGTGGGGTTTCAGGTAACATAAAATCTATTTCCAAAATACATTTCATCTGATTACGTTGATCCCTCCGCTAAAAATGATCAATCAGGCAAAATTTCACAAAACCAGGAACCCTAAAATTCGGAAAAATAATTGGATTAGCACTCTTCAATTCGAACACTCTCTAAACCGGACGATTGGGGAGAGAAAGTGTGTGAAATGAAGATATCTAATCCAATTAATTTCAAACTCTGAAAATTAGGGAGTTGAACGACTGGAATATAGAGTGCGCGAAGTGAGACGGCCCGATAACTTTTTGCACCGACAATTTGGAATGAGTGGGAGCATTACCCGTGCACTTTTCTCCTCCGGCTCATGATCAGAGCCAGGGCTGTGCGGCAAGGCCCTTGCCGGTTGCCGAAGTTGCCGAAATTGCCGGACTTTCATTGCCGAAATTTCTTGCCGGCAACGGCAACTAATTTTGGACGGCAACGGCAATCAAATATTCTGAAATAAAATATATAGAAATGAAAAAAATATATAAAAATGGAACAAGATGAAATATTGCATTGGTTATCTGAATTTATCGTTTCGAACGGTTCGAAGAAATAATCAAAGTGCTGTCACCACTGCTAATTTTGTTGTGATTTGTTGATAAAATTCGAGGCTAATATTATCAAAAAACAACGTGATATAGTCGTTTTTATACGATTTTGAGCATTGCCGAAACTTGCCGAAATTGCCGGCAATTGAAGACTTTTGATTTCGGCAGTTGCCGGCAATTGCCGATTGCCGAAAAAAGCCCTTGCCGCAACACCCCTGATCAGAGCTCTTATCAACTTATTTGTCTTAGTGATCTTGAATATTCCCGGCATATTTATATTTATGATATTTACAAATACATATTTATGATATTTACAACAGTCTCAGGAAGTGGTCTCCCACTCATTATGGAATCTTCGCGAGCATAAAATACTCGTTGAGGTCGTTTATTTCTTCTTTTCCATTTTCAAAATCGATAATTGATATCAGAATAATCAATCTAAACTATAAGGGGGCCGCCAAATCATCAATACTGGAGAATCTCTTCTCAAAAGAATACAGTGGCGATAAATTTTTATGATACTGCAAGAGTGCAAAATCGAGCCTAGCAGATTGCGCTTACCTCCTATTAAGCTAAAAACTTGATAGAATTGTAATCTACAAAGTTTGGTTGTCATTAATATAGTTTCAAATGAGCCGTAGTTGAGAAGTACACGGGTAATCGAGATGAAGTACATGGGCCAGATCATTTTGCGCAAAATGAGAGATGGCCCAGTCTATTACCCGATTACCCGACCCGAATAAGTCACTTTACTGGAATGGCGGGATCTCGGCTCCACACTATAATAAGGGGCGGGGCTCTGCAGGGATCTAGGAAAGTCACCTTTCAAAATCATTTCGTACATTGTTTTATTGGTCAAGGAAACTCCGATTAGAATCGGCCGAGCACTTTGGAAAGATCTTGGATTTAACTTCCGCGAAGAGCGAAATAAAATCCTTTGTCTGCCGCTCACTTTCGATTTCCCTTTTACTTTTTCTGAATGCTGAGAAATAAGTTTTCTATTGAATCTCTAGTAAATAGACAACGTAAAATATATTGTGACCTAAATTAGGCCAGCGTTGCGAAAGTTATCTAAACACTTTTATCTAATTACTTACTTCCCTAACGAGTAATCTGTTAACATGACCTGTAAGGAGTTAGGAATACGGCTAGAAAGGAAGCCTGAAGCCTTATGAGTTCTAGATGTTACATGTTAAAAAAAAAAAAAAAAAAAAAAAAAAAAAAAACAACGGAAACACTCCGTTGAACATGCACGACGTCTGCTGCGCCACCACGCGTACGTTACTTCTGTCTATACACAGATAATGAATACATTAAGATGGCATACCCGGGGTACCAGACACTGTATTTAGAGAGTATTCGCGCGTCGAAAGAGTTTGCTAGTTACTTGTAAGTGTATTTTGGTATTACAACGCAGTGTAGGCTGTGACTACGAGAGTTCGTGCAGCGACGCAAAAAAGGAGTTATCGAAAACATAGGAAAAACTAATCATTTTCATTTTAGCGTGCACTCCTCTGGGCGTGGCGACAAATGCCCAGGTGATCGCTCTAAATAGTCCAATAGCCGCCTGTGCACGGGCTCAGACCACGCCGACGGTCAACGGTGTGACGTGCACCGGCGGACAGAGGAACGTCTTCGTTTACGACGCCGTTGCTGTAAGTTACTCTTTATTACAAACATATACAATTTTGTCCTGAAACGCACCAATGAAAGGCGTGCGATAATGACAAAGCGCCGAGGTTTCCACAACGAGCAAACGTGCAAGTGCACGCCAATAGTCCTTTTAATGCATCATTTTCAAAGTGCTATAAAAAGCGAGAGTGGTGCAACATCAATCGTGTATAGGCCAACACTGCATTTGAGATGATGGCCACCATGATCCCGGTCGCTGACCTCCAGTGCATGAACGGCAACTTTGTAAACACGGGAGCGGCCAACGCGATGATCCCGTCAGCGCGCTTACTCTGCTGCGTTTAATCTCTCTCTCCCGAGTTCAAGCGTAGTATTTATGAGTAGCATTGTTCATTGTATTGATCAAATGTGTGATAAAAATATGTCCAGTCTGTATTTTCGCTGTATTTTCGAGTCATTTGATTAATCAGGGTTAATCGTATTCACAGACCAGCGCAATTATTGCACGGTGTCTGAAAAGACAACATGAGATTCTAGAAGATTCCGGCAGACGGAGAACTTTGAGAGAGTAGGAGAAATTGAGAGGGGAATTGTATAGAGCTCCTGTAAGATGGAGGCACTTGTAAGAGAGATCAGTTATCACTGAAGCTCCTACAAAGAGAATGAAAGTATTCGCGTGTCGAGAGAGTGTGCGAATCGAGAGATATACCATATGCTAGGTGTCATATCTCAGTATAGGATACACTCGATAATAAGTATATTCATTCTTATCACTGAAGCTCCTACACAGAGAATGAATACACTAAGTTGAGGTGGAATAACTATTTTGCAATTCTCCGTTGAAACTTACTTTACTGCCGAGTGAGCTCAAAGAACAATATTATTGCAAGATAGAAAATGATTAGTTCTGAAACCGGGACTAGAACTGTGTGCCTCACTTTACATGACTCCTAATATCCAGAGTGGGATGAAATATGCGAGACGATTCGGCTCCGCGCGATAGCGCAATAGATATCGATGATAACTCGGAATGTTGTTTGTTTTGGCTTAGTGAGTAGTGTGCAATATTGTCGTACTGTCTCTCACTGACCATGAAGTCTCTTCTGCTCCTGTGTCTCTTCACCTTCCTCTACATCGCCGAGGCTCAACACTCAACTGACCCCCTGACGGAGGCGGAGTTCAACTACCTCAAGTGCGTGCGTGATTGCGAGCGGTGGGGAATGAGGGGAGACACCTGCACCATGAAATGCAGATATCAAAAGAAGCGCGCGGTCGTGGATTTGGCTGCTTCAGAGGCGTTGGAAAGTGTTGAAGAATCGAGCAGAACCAGGAGAAACGCCGAACAGAACGCTCGTGAGGTCGTCTTTAGTAACTGCGTGCGTCAGCGTAACTGTGCTGCACCTCAGCCGATTAGTCATCCCAGAAGTTGCCACCAGGCTTGC
Organism: Pristionchus fissidentatus; assembly: GCA_036245785.1. NCBI lineage: Eukaryota > Metazoa > Nematoda > Chromadorea > Rhabditida > Neodiplogasteridae > Pristionchus > Pristionchus fissidentatus. The sequence goes on from BTSY01000283.1 coordinate 17,006, forward strand.
CAAGACGAGGCTGACAGTTTCTCCGGATATGGCAAACGTTCCGTCGGAGAGGAGTCTGCTGAGAACAATTTCCCTTCCAAGGTTTCCCTTCCAGGCCGCCGATTCTAATGATTCTAATGATGACACGTCTTTACAAAGTCAATCTCAGTTTATTGAATACACAGGCAAATGATATAGAGTGATTCAGACGTGTTTGTGGTCGCACGTGCCTTTATTGGCGCAGCTCTTGCAGCAGAATCCTTCCATGTGCGAACAGCCACACAAGTCGTATTCGGCTACCTGCGGGCAATCTCCCTTAGGCCAGAATTGGGGCGTTTCGTCCGAGCAGTTGTCCGCAGCGCATGCTTGGTTCGGGAGAAACTTTGGGAGCACAAGTTCCAGTGGGGTGGCGAGGGGTGGTTCTGGAAGTCGAAATTGTAAAATATCGGCACTTTACCATCTTTTGTTTACGTTTCTTTTCAGAAAAACGACGATCACTATTATGGCATGATACGATCAAACAAAATGTCAAAATAAAACTTCATTTGTTTTCCGAGACGAGAGGGCACACAAATCCAGAGTGTCGCCAATGTTGCTGTTTGGTAAATAACGGGTGTGTTTTTTTGTGTGTGTGTTTTTTTGTGTGATCGTATCATTGTATAAAATGTAATACTCTTATAAATCGCTCCAAAATAGTTCTTTCTCCCCGAACCTTTTGCATATGATAACTGATCAGAAATCCTTTCAAAATTAAAAAAAAATGCACTAATTTCATGGCCAAGTCGATAGCGCGCCAGACTTTCAATCCGAGACCCCCAGGTTCGCCCCCGCCTTTTGCCGCATTTTTCGCAAGTGTCCGAAGGCGCCCTAACACATTTTTAAGCAACGTGAAACACGTTTTCACTAGAGCAGCGAGAATGGATCCCCGCTCCGCGCTGTTTTTGGCCCTTTCTAGCGCAGAGCGCGGTGGGGGGGTTGTAAATGCCTCTCTCTCGCGGGGAGCGCTGAAAGGGAAAGAGCGCTCTGGGAGCGCTCTTCTAGCGCTCCTTGAGCGCTCTTTCCCGGGTAATGAGTAGAGCTAGTCATTTATTTATTTCTTTTTCATTAATATTCTTTTCCTACTCTAATATCTTTTAAATCATTTATTTCTTTTCTCTATTTTTACATGATTTTAGATGGGAATATTGAGAAAAGTCACGAAATGGGTGAAAATCACGAATAGGTTCATCTGAAAGATCTCGTCGCGCTGATTCCAAATATATACTTTTCAGGACACAGCGTTGTGATTTCGTTGAGAAAAGCGATTGGGAGCGCGATGGGAGCGCGTTTAGCGCTCCCGTCGCGCTCTCTTGGCAGATTGCCAAAAAAGACGCGGGAGCGCTCTCTCTAGCGCTCCCCGCGCTTTGGCTGTAAACAAGCGGGAGCGGGGATCCATTTTCGCTACTCTAGTTTTCACCTGTTTTACCGAGTTTTTATGAAAAATCGAAAATTTTGATAAGTTCCAAAATGATTCGGATAGCGTGGGGGAGCACAAGGAAAGCGTTTTGCGATGTCGGAAACGTGTCTGAACGTGTTATAACACGTTTTAACATGAAAAATCGAACATTTCAAACTTTTGCGAAAGCACCGGAGAGCGAGGAGGACCACGGAGAAAGTGTTTCGCGATGTAAGAAAAGTTTTTAAACGTGCCCGGACGCGCTCTAAAATAAACTGTATCTTGCGTTTCCATTCAGAAATGCTCGTGAGGCTGAGAGCGATCGAAAAAAGTTGCCACAGAGCCACGAAGTGGCGTAGTTGCATCCTGAACTATGCATAGAGCGTATTACATTTATTAACCTCAACATATCCCGTTTAGTTGTAGTGCTGTATTTGTCATGAAAAATCAGCAATGGAAGCCAAAATATCGTACACATCGGTTATGTCTCCACAGAGATAATTCGGGAAAGGCTCATTTGGCGCCGAAATTCTCCAATTTCGAAGGAGACCGACAAATCTATATGGAATATGAACGTGAAAAGTGAGAACGATCTGACCGGTTTCCCTCGAAGTGGGAAGGCAGAGGAGAGATTTCACTCATCATTCTACCGGAGAAATGGCCTAGATGCCGCCCGTGCTCACACCATAAAGTTTTTTGTTTTGTTTTTCAACTGTCATCAAAAAATTGCCAATCTATTCACCACGATTATATGATTTTTAGAATCCTCATCAAAAACTGTATCAAAGGGGAGATTTGTGCGGAAAAAGGCGAGTGAACGAGTTTAAAAAAACTTTTTATATAACGTGTGTGGAATGATGGCCGATCGTGAGAGCGCAGAATATTAGTAGAGTTTGAAATGCAGATAAAAAATTGGATTAGCACTCTCCATTTCGAGCACTCTCTACACCGACCGATTGGTAAGAGATTGTGTGAAATAAAGAGTGCTAATTCAATTATTTACTTGAATTTCACACTCTAAATATTAGGGCGTATTAGGGCGTTGCACAACTGGAATGGCGAAAAGTCGGCTCCTTACTCTCTCAAGGGTCAGGGCTTGACAGGGCTCTAGGAATGTCACCTTTCAAAAGCTTTTCTTACATTGTTTTATTGGTCGAGGAAACGCCGATTAAAATTGGCCGAGCACTAATGAAAGAATTTCGATTTCACTTTCGCTAAGAGCGAAATAACATCTCTTGTCTGCCGGGCACTTTCGATTTCCCTTTTATTTTCGATTGATGAGCAAAAAAACGGAGTTATTGTCATTGATTTGTATTGAATAAAACATTCAACAAAGATTGGCGTTGGCGGTAAAATTGGTAGCAATATTGATTGCGTAAGGTAACGTGCCCCAGAAGCCTGGACAGCGAGGGATAAGTAATCCTGTGCAGCAACCGGTATTGGCCCCGGCAGAGTAGTCGCTAGTCGACGTAACCTCCTCTTGATTCCGGTAGCAACTTTACCTTTTCTTACCTATTTTTATTGAATCACTGCTAAATAGTCAGCGTGAATAAAATTAGGATAAAAATAAAGCTTGCGTTGCGGCGTTGACTAGTTACTTTACTTTGAAGAAATTTCTGAAATGATAAATCTATTAACATGACTTGCAACGACTTACGAATTTGGCTGGAATGAAAGTCATATCAGAAACAACTCGTGACTTTGATTTCTAGACGTTGCATATTATCCATAACGAAACAAAGTAGAAACAAGAAGAAATTCTTTCACAGGTTCTTCAAAAAATCTTACACGAGAAGGACTTTAAATATACGCATGTTACTTAATTTCATTAAGCAACTAAAGAATCAATGCAAAATAAACGGTTTTAAAAATATTGAATCAGTAACACACATATTTTAAGCGCACGTTTTGCATGCTAAACGTCCTTCCACACTTCGCTGTGTACAATAGCCACGTTTCTGAAAACAATAGTTTGAATTACCCAGATGGTAACTAGGCGAAGGATCTATGAGAGCCCAGAAATGCTTTCGAGGCCAACCCGTTACTATGTTCCCATGATCTCCCTTTACACCACCCAGTTTTTCCTTTCACCGATCCTTGAAACGTGATCAATATACAAGAATGGCTGTGACGCCGAGAGATCGTGTAAAATGCGGAGAGGAAATGTGCCTTCCTGACAGCAACAAAACATACGCTTTTTCGCTATATAAGGGAGCCTAATGTCCACTGTTCCATCATCCTCAACAGCGCCTTGCCCATCATGCAATCTGCCTTCGTCGCCTTTCTTCTCGTCTCGGTGGCCTCCGCCTGCGCCCCGAACTCTCCGAACGTTGGGGGAGGAGGTGCACCCGTTGGCATGGGAGGAGGAGGAGGAGGAGGAGGAGGAGGAGGCGTGAACCGTGTAAACCCGCCCGTTGCCAACCGTGAGTAACTTCTATCAATACGCAATTTTTTTAAGTGTATCATCCACTTGGTTTCACATCTCAGTGTAGGCTGTGACCTTATAATGTAATAGGCAAACTTGAATACAGAACATGACAACCTTCGGAAAATTGGAAAACGAAGAACGAAAACGGGTGTTTATTAACCGATTTCGCACAGAACATAACAGAATTTTTCAATAGTCGTTATTCACGCCACCAATTAATTCCCATTCGTCTCTTGATCTCATTTCGCACAGCAATGTAAAATAACTCGAAATACGATAAGCAATGTCACTATCTTTCAGCTTGCATGCCACTGACCGCGGAAACTGACGCTGTGATCAACGCTGGCGGCGTCCTTAATGGAATGAACGGCTGCCTTGTTGGGCAAGCTGCGCCATCGAACATGGACGTAACGTGCAACGGTGGACAAACCAGGCTCCATGTTCGCGACGCCGTGAGTACACATTGTTGTTGTTTTCGGATAACTACAAATTTGCGCACTTTTGTCCCAAATAATAATTAGTTTCGTAGCTAGACAAGCAATGAAAGGCGTAAGAGCAAGACAATGCGCAAATAGAAGTGAGTAAGCATACAAACCAGTAGTCCTTTTTATGGACGCACATAGTCAAAATATAATAAAAAGTAGAGTGCT
>BTSY01000284.1:0-21459 GCA_036245785.1 Pristionchus fissidentatus
CTCTTGGAACTCTTCCAGTGAACCCTGAATAATTTGAGTGTATTGAGAGAACTTATGACCTCATGTAAGCAGCTTTTTTTTATAATTGTATGATTAAAAAATCGATAACGCATTATCGATTGTTTTAGAATACCAATCACATTACCTTGAATGCAGTTCCAGTCACTTCTTCGTATATTTCCATTTCCTGACTCCAGTATGAATCGAGCCAGATTTCCGCATCATATGAATACTTTTGAACGCGATCCATCTTCGTGTCCTATAAACAATATTTGTTCACAATCATCAAATTAATTAGTAAAACACAGAGTGGGATGTCGCCAACTTCCCATACGCTGGAAATGTCGTGTCCTATAGCGTAAAAATACAAAATCTAGAGATCATCTCTCACTATCATCTCTCAGCATCTTTCTCAGTTTTGCAAGTTCTCTCGGTAGGAGACAACATCTCCGTAGTAAGGGAAGTTGGGGATTTCCCGATGGGAAGGATTTATTATAGTTTACCGCGAAACGATTTTGTTTACCTGTTCTTTGCTGAGAGTGGGCTTTCCTCCAGCGAGTGACTCTCGTGGTAAAGTCATCCGAGCCAGGAGATACAGAGCTTTGCTGTGCTCGATTTCGAAATATCCCTGTTCCACTTGTTTCAGATATTCCTCCACTTGCTGAAAGTTTTTACTGCACTAACATTAAAAACATTCATACAAATTCAAAAATAAATTATTAATCATGGAAATATTTGCAGCACATAGAGTGATTGTTCAATAAGAAGTCGATTAACATTGTAACAACACATTTTCATAAAAAAATTTTACCAACCTGATCAATTCGAACATCGAATTGGAGACCGTGCGGAGTACCTCCTTCCCTGTAATTTGTTGTGTATTTTCAAATATAGAGCAGTTACATTTGAGATAAATATTCTGAAACATCCACTGATCATAATTAACATATTTCAACATCCTTGGAGATTATAATAAGATCTGAAGATTATAATAATACCTGAGACTCTTGAGGTATCTTCCCCTACACTCAAGTAATCCCTTGTTGAGTCCCTCCAAATGTTCCGATCTAGCGAGCGTCAAATTGAGTTGATCATTCTGCAACATTTGTATATTGTATTATTTGGATTAATTAAGGGTTTGTCAAGCAATTACAATTGAGAATAGTAGCATACGTATAAATCGAAGTCGCTTTTGACTGCTGCAGCGGGCGGCAAAATAGTGTAAAGCCGTTCTCCAGCCTCGAATTCTCTTGTGGTACGAATTAGACCGTCATCACCCAATTCCGCTCCATCCTCCAGTACAATTGTCTCTCCCTGCAATTAAGAAAAGTAATATTCACGAAAAATATACCACACCTAATTACGAATCTTTTCTCATTTTGGGAAATTAGTTTTCCCAGAGTATCAATTTTGAGCTCACTTTATCGGTCATGAAGGTGCGCTTCTTATCATGACTATTTCCCTTGCTTTTCTTCTGTTTAGAGTTCTTGCCGGCTCCGGTAGTCGAATTTCCCTTGTTGTTAGTCACCTCTTGGAAATCCTCTGGAGGACTCTGAACAAGTGATTTTTTAAAATATTTCTGTTTAATTATAATATTTTCAAAAAAGTAACTGACGACTCGCTGGGCGCCCTCCGCTCCCACATTAGTAGGGGGACAAATGATGGTGAGTACGGTATCTCCAGCTTTGCGATCTTTAGTACACTTGAGAGCGCCGTTGGGAAGACGATCGACTCCCTCCTCCAGAATCATCGTCTCTCCCTGAGGTAAATTATATCGTTTATTAAAATAGACGATAATATAATAATTTAATAATTATAAATATTACTAAAAAGCAATAAATACTTACGAGTGGAGTAGTGAAGATTCGACTACCTTCTTTTTTCGACTGTTTGTTTGTGCTTGAGTTCTTTCTGTAATTACCAATTGAACATTAATGAGCATTTCAGGATTATAGAATTTTCTAAAATTGTGTTTTACACTTCTGAAAAATGTGCATTGAAGAAGCGTTAAAGCGATTTTGCTCTTTCTTTTTCAGCTCGGTTTTTTTTTAAAGAAAACGATTACTACAATTTACCTGGTTGCGTTCTCTTTAGCTTGACGTTGCTTGCCGGCCATTTTTGAGAAGTGAAGATATAAGATTGAATTGAACTAAAAGAAATGCAAAATTGAATGGGATATGTTCAAAGGAAAATGAAAACAATAAACAAGTGGGAAATTTGTGATAAAATAATACAAGAGAAAGGAGAGGAGAGAAGAGGAGGTTGAAGAGATCGATGGAATGATTGAATCTGGTAGATCTCGGATATAAATACCCCCGATATCCCGATATTTGGTAGGGGCGGCGTTATGATCGGACAGCCCATTCCGTTCTCATGGAGATTCTGTTCGAATACTGTCGGCCTCTTCATTCTTCACATCCGAAGGACTGCCAGAGGGGGCCAGAGGAATGCAATAGCAAATGTTACATTTGAGATTTGCCTCTATTTTGGAGCGTCTATAAATTTATCCATTGGCAGCACCATTAACGATGAAAGAAGTGAATAACTCGTATGGATCAAATTCGGTCTTTTATTCGTCATTTCATCCCCCTAGATCCGAAGGAGCAAAGCAATATAACTGCCAAAAAAGAGCATAAAATGGTTTTGTTCTGGAATTGGAGTAATAACGAAGCGTCTCGTCATTAGACTTTGAAAGGTAACTATACAACTACCCGCATAAGAGGGAAATTACACCCTCACCCTCTTCATTCCCCGCACTCTCTCTTCAAAAAAGCGGTCAATTTCCCTGTTATGCGGGGTAGTTGTATAATTACCTTTCAAAGTCTACTCGTCATTTGTCGATCATTGTTTGTATTTTTTTTTGTTCAAGACACCTCACGCTTTTACCAAGCATCCGCAAGTGGATACCAACCTTTATTCAAAGCAAATCGATCTTTCACTAGTAGATCGGGTAGTCGGGAAGGTCGGGAGAACTGGGGAAATCGGGGAAATCGATCTCCTCTTTCTCGGCTGAGCGCTTGCCATTGTGATGATTGCAATTTTCAACTGCAAAGCGTACTGTAGATGGGTATACTGTAGACAAGGCTGCCACAGCGTCGAGTTGGCACCATGCCAACAAACATCTTTCGTTATCTGACTCTCTGGTTTTGCGCACCCTCTAGATCATTCTCTCTTTCTCTACCGTAATCTCGCCGATACTCTTTACGATGTTGTGACTGCGGTAGGGGTACGGTAGCCAAGTGGGTACTGTAAGAGCTTACCTCTCTTGTAATCACGGACCCCCGGCTTTATTGCACTCGAAACACGCCGGAGGCAATGATCTTCCGAGACAGGCGCAGGTACGGGAGGTCTCACGCTTCTCCACCTCACGCTTGTGCACGCAGCTCGACACTGTAAAAGGTTACGGTAGCCTTGGATTACGGTAGTGTGGGGTACGGTAGTTCGGGCTACGGTAGACTACAGCACTCACCAGGACTGCATCCACTCGGTTCGCAGGATTGGCAAGCGCCATTAATGCAGTTGCACACTGAGACCCCTCGAACACTGCGACCGAAAACAGCACTTTCCGAACGACCTGAAATATGAGATTACGGTGTTTTGATACCTGTGGGTACGGTAGGATACGGTAGGGTATGGTAGTGGATTGGAGGGATACGGTAGGTCACGTACTTTCACGACAGCCATTGTTGTCGCATGAGATGCAGTGGCCATTGACACAGTTGCTGCTGGAGATTGAAGTGGAGGCATAGGCACACCTGGGAGGCGTACAGTCAAAAAGCTTGGTACGTCAGGCTGAAGATCCAATGGGTATCCAAATACTGTAAGTTTGAAGTTGGAGGGTAACGTACCCAACTATGGCGAGAAGAGTGAGAGTGAGCTTCATGACGACCAATCGACTAGAGAGACGACGATTCGAATGAAGATAGAGGGAGAAGAATCTTTTATAGGCGAGAAAGCATATGCAAAACGCGAGATCTAATCAAGTCTAATGTAGGCAAAATGAGTGGGAATGATAACAAAAACCGATTTGTCCATCAGAACTCAAAATATGGTCAAACTGGTAGAGAAATCGACGAGAAGAAAGTTTGAAGAACCGTAGGTTGATCATGAGAAATCACGGTAATCACGGTAAAGACATACGGTAGACGGAGTACGGTAGACGGCAAAATCTGGGTGAGCATGTGTCCACTGCCCCACAGATCACATTCTCCTATCTTCCACATTGTTGCGTTTACAGTACTCTGTTCTGCTTAAGACAATCGGTTTTCAACACTTATCCAATCTTTATCAACTTTCCCCAAATAGGCGGGAATGGATTTGAGTGGACTCGATCACTAGCGCAATTCGAGGTCGGGTACATCAGTGACGTCCGGGATATCAGGGATATCGGGGATTTCCGGGATTTCCTGCTCGGCCGACCGCTTGCCTCCCCAGTCAATGTTGGTGGTTACGGTAGGCTGAATCAATCGATTTTGTTATTTGATATCTACAGTAGGCAATTCAGGGTACGGTTGATTACCTCGCTCTCGACGGACCGCTTGCCGTGCTCACCGTGCTTCTTGGGGCACTTCGAAATGGGAACTGGAATGGCAGGTTACGGTAGCAGTCTGGACACTGTAGGGTGTACTGTAGACGAGGTTCACTCACCGCGATGGCAGTTTACACCGCTATAGCACATTTCGCATGTCGCCGCTCCCAAGCCTGTACAGTAGTTACATGTGGGGGACACCGAAGTGGGGGGTGTTGCTCACGCGCCTCTGCATGGTGCTCGTGCCCAGGACACGACGAGATGTTCACTGAAAGATGGGTACTGTAGGATACTGTAGGACAGTATGCAGTATGAAACGGTACGGCCAGTGCACACTTTACAGAAGAACTAATTGTTACTGCGTACCGTACTGGATACTGTAGGATGGATACGGTGCATGTGCTCCACTCACCTCGCTCGCAATATCTTCCGAAGCCATAGCACTTTCGGCAGGTAGCCTCTTTCCGTCCGCCGCCGGTGCACATGTCACATGTCGGGACGCCGAGTGGGCCTTGCTCGCCAAGCAGGTGTTGCTCAGGTGCCTCTGTGTGGTGCTCATGCCCAGGACACGAAGAGATGTTCACTGAACGAATACAGCTTATGGGTACTGTAGGCGGGTAGGGGATACGGTAGATTATTTAAGATACTGTAGGAAACGGGCATACTGTAGATGCGGTCCACTCACCCTCATGACAGTTTCCGCCGCCATAGCACTTTCGACAAATAGGCTCATCGGTCCGTGGCCGGTGCACCGGTCACAGGTCGGGGCACCGATTGGGGGATGTACCAGCTCCTCGGCGCGGGACTTGTACCCGGGACAGGACTGGACGGGCACTGAAACAATACGGTTACTGTCGAACATGGTGGGATACGGTAGTGTATACTGTAGACTCACCCGTTTTGCACTTGTTGTTGTAGCACAATTCGCAGGTGGGGTTCGGTCCGAGTCCCGTGCAATAATGGCAAAGGGGGCGGCAGAATGGGATGGAAGGAGAGCTGCTCACTGCCCCCATTCTCGGCGGGGCAAATATTCACTGCAATGATACGGTATCAGACGGGGGAAAGGTACGGTAAGTAGGGTGCGATATGCAGGGTGCAGTAGGGTACGGTACGGAAGGTACGGTACGATGCGGTAGGTACGGTACGTTACGGTAGGTAGGGTACGGTAGGTAGGGTACGGTAGGTAGGGTACTGTAGGTAGGGTACGTTAGGTAGGGTACGGTAGGTAGGGTACGGTAGGAAGGGTACGGTAGGGTAGGGTAGGCAGGGGTAGCACACTTACCATCTCTGCACTTGTCCTCATAACACTCGGTGCATCCTCTTCCAAAGATTGGGTTGAATCCCTTGCAGTGGCAGGAGTACGAGCCGCGCTTCTCACGCACCTCAGGTATCGATCGCTTGCCGCAGCTCGATACTGTAATGGGTTTACGGTAGGTGAGGCTACGGTACGGTATCCTCACCTTTCTCGCAATCATTCTCGAAGCAGGCTATACACGAGTTGCTGCTTCCAAAGCAGCTGCACGAGAAGCCTTCACGTGAGACGCGAGCGAAGTCGACTTCAGGAGAACGAGCTGATATGGGATACGGTAGGGTACTGAAGGGAGGGAGTACGGTAGGTCACACTTACTTTTACGCTCGAACAACCGCTTGGGGCATTTGGGCACTGAAATGGGCACGGTAATGTGGGCGAAACAGTCATGGTACGGTATGAGTACGGTAATTTATATAATGTAATCTCACCCGTTTTGCAGTTTTTCTTGGGGCTGAACATAGAGCATAAGTGGCACGTCCGACAGATGAATCCTGTGCATTCACACGTACTGAAGGGAGGCATGTAATCGGCATCCTCCCGCGTCTCCAAGATCGTAGAGTAGGTACACCTGCAAGGAGTACGGTAGGCCGAGGGTCGGGTGGGAGTTCGGGTTCGGAGGTGGAGGGTAACCTACCCAACAAGGGCGAGAAAGAGGCGAGGGCGACCCTCATGACGACCAGTCGACTAGCGAGACGCCGATCTGAATGGAGAAAAGAAGGAGGGAAGGGTTTTTATAGGAGGAGAAATCGAATGCTAAACACGGATCAGTGAGTGAATAGAGGCAAATTGGTAAGAAAAACAACAACATCAACAAAAACAAATTGCAATTTTCACTATTTTTAGCCAAAAAAAAACAAGATAAAAAACAAGTGGAAACGTATTATATTGAACTTTCCAAATTTAGTTCATTTTCTCACGTATTCGACTAAATTCTCAGGAATTTTCACTAGTAGAGCATAGTACCAATATCGTTATATGAGGGTATCCGCGGGGGGAGACACCTGCAAGCCCTAGTTTTTTTCATATGTCAGTGCTACATGAAAGGGCGCTACGTCGGATGAGAACGCTGCATGAGAATTAATATTTTTTTCGAAAAACAAATTGCCATCTCATGCTGCGCAAAAATCAGGGGGTGCAAAGTGCAAGAAAAAAATTGGGGTGCAAAAATCAAGGGGTGCAAACAAAAAATTTGAATTCCCGCAATTATCGATTTTTGCTTATATCTCGGCTCCCGGTGAACCTAGCGGTTAAAAATTTCGTTTGCAAGTTCGAAATGTGTAAAGTAATTTACATCCGAAGTTTTGTACCCCTAGCTTCAACGTGAGCCGAGATATAAGCAAAAATCGATAATTGCGGGAATTCAAATTTTTCGTTTGCACCCCCCGAGATTTTTGCACCTTGGTGCAATTGCACTAGTGTGGTGCAAATGAACCATTTCGCGAACGCCCGGTTTCGTGACCGCTCGCGAGAAATGAACTCGCTCTAAATGGGCGCCCCGCTTTGGAGGGCTAAAATGAACTCGAGGAAAACGAACGATCGTTTACACCGGGCTTGTCGGGAGTTCGAATTAAACGAACTAGTTCGTTTCTCCCCTTATTCGATTGTGATTGCATAAAAGTTTGCGCGTTTTGGATATGATTCAGCCATATACACATTGCATTAGGGGTAAATTTATGTGCTGATTCTCGTGGTGAGGTTCGCTTTATGATAATATGTAATCTCAAACGCCCTTTTGACAGGCACACCTTCTACAGTAACCCGGATCTCTGAAATTGAATGATCTAGGAGTATTGAGTGTTCTTTGGGGCAGCGTGTAAGCATGTAAATTCCATGGTCAGGGGCCTGAGTAGGCAATGCTAGAAAGTCGACTTTGAAAGTCACCGCTGGCCAGCCCATAAGTCTAGAGTTGTAGACTTATTTCCCTCTGAGCAAATCGACTCCGAATTTTTTGTAGGGGGTAGAACTCTAGTAGACATCACTTAGAGGGTATACGGTTGGCTTAATTTTATTGATTCGTTATACTGTAATACGGTATGCTTCACACACTTTGCCTACTCGACAATTATTTTCTATAAAAATCCCGAGCCATTGGGACAATTTTGTAAATCCGTCTTACGGTAGGGTTACTGTATCGGAGAGTACTGTAGATGGGTATATGAGTAGGATTACGGTAGGTTGTGTTCACTGCGGAACCCCGGCGGTTAAGTTACAGTATGCCACTTTGACTTTGGTGACCAAACCCGAAACCCATTTTGGACCATGATACATGCTTACACGCTGCCCCAATAACACTCAATACTCCTAGATCATTCAATTTCGGAGATCCGGGTTACTGTAAAAGGTGTGCCTATTAAATAGGCGTTTGAGATTACACATTATCATAAAGCGAACCTCACCACGAGAATCAGCACATAAATTTATCCCTAATGCAATGTTTATATGGCTGAAACATATCCAAAACGCGCAAACTTTTATGCAATCACAATCGAATAAGGGGAAAACGAACTAGTTCGTTTAATTCGAACCCCCGACAAGCCCGGTGTAAACGAACGTTCGTTTTCCTCGAGTTCATTTTAGCCCTCCAAAGCGGGCGCCCATTTAGAGCGAGTTCATTTCTCGCGAGCGGTCGCGAACCAATCGGGGTTCGAGTTCATTTAGTTCGAGTTCGTTTGCACCACACTAAATTGCACCCATGATTTTTGCGCAGCATCAAAGGCTGTTTCTGATTGAAAGAGACCTTTTTAGATCGCAAATATTTTTTTTTAGAAAAAAAAGTTCTCATCCAGTGGGATCTCATCCGACGGTGATCATCCAACGTAGTGCCTATGAAAGTGATACGAGATGGAGTGAAAAAAGAAAAGAGCCGGGCCAGGCGGATTTGTGCCCCAACATTATCATATTGGGGCGACGACCTCTCTGTGCACTGATGTCTACATTGTTTGCTAACTTTTTATTGAATTTGTTACATTAAGATAACGTGAAATGACGAGACCATTTTCTCAGCGACTACATACAAAACGCACCGTTTTGTTATCTGTGTATAAATCATTCCACAGGCTGGTCAATCTTACAGAAAGGGCTTTTGAGTGAGAGAGCGTGTGAAATTGAGAGGGACTCTCTCACTTTTGTACACTCTCTCACCCTGACCCCTGTCTGTCGGTTTGGAATCATGTGTGTATGATCTGTGCCCTTGACTACAGTCTTATTCGTCCTCTTATCAGCCGAAAGTGGACATAACATGTGCCCTTCTCACGTGTTGGAGACGGCGATAGCGCGCCCGCTCTTTCTTTCTATTAGTATCGCGCGAAACACGAAAACGCCAGGTTTATCGACTATTTTCATAAATTCAAATGGCGCCAGATACCGCGGAGGCTGCTCAACCAAGCACGTATGACAAGTAAGTTTATTTATTGATTAATGTAATGAAATTTAATAATAATTGAAGATGTCCCGGCGCAAAATCAGTGGTCTACCCGGACAGCGCGGACTTTTTGCGAAGTGAGCTGAGTTTAGTTCAAGAAAAGTGTGCAAATTCCAGTCTTATAATTAATTCCTGTGCATGAAAAAAGGATTGCCCTTGATTTTTGTGATGGGAAAAATAAATAATATTATGGTTTCCTTTGAATATTTGGATGACGAGCGAAATATGACTACAAAATTTATTCAAAACCATTGAAATAAGTAATTTTTTTATATTCCAGTGCTAGCATCTCATCCAACAACAATGTTACCTCTGCTAATCATCACAACCATCGTGTATGTCGTCATTTTGTCGCTGAGCACGAAGGTTTAATTCATTTTTAAAGATTTTTTAAAAAATAATTGTTAAAAAATTAAGATGCTGCGAAATGCAGCGAAAATCAGGGACGAGCAAATTCGCAGCGACCTCTACCTGTGCCTGTCAACGCCAATTGTGAGTTGGACAGATTCATGCAGTTTTGAATTCGCGCAATTGAGTTATCAGTTGCGAAGAGACTTTAGACCTCCAAAAGATGTCAAATTTACGCTTCTTCTTGATATTTGCCCAGTATATGAGATTCGAGAGGCAACTAGACTTTTTAAAACTACCCTCTTTCAACACAACATTTCCATCAAAGACCGTGCAATAGAGTGTGTGCAAAATCAAGAGATCCGATGTTTTCTCCTGTAACAAATTTCACCATTGATTTTCAGTACTCTATATCGAATATCGGAACTTTTCAAAATTTTTCTAAGGTCCCCTCACGGGTCCACATCCACCTATGTTAACGAATTTCATCGGGACCGCCCCCCCTCGACTTTTCCGTTTCCCTAGTAAACTCTACCTGAAATCGATTCCAGGTTGTCTCGTCAATCTGCCTTCAGGGCATGTTCATTCCCCGCTCGGTCGCAGGCATGAGCACCATTTCTCTGGCGTAAGTTGAACATTTGCCATGTGATTTAACGCAATTCTCCTCAATCGTATTCTAGCGAGAACTCCGAATGTGTTTCACAGCCATCTCAGAATGAGTCGGTGTTAATCGATTTCGATGGCCACTGCTCGGCAAAAATAAAATAAAAAATATTTAAATATTTAGATACGTGATGTTCGCTGTGTGGAGGTGCGTGTCGCTGCTGTTTCGGATGTACGGAGACAGCGAGAACATGAGTGAGCTAATGATACAGAGTGAGTCTAAATATGTTCAATCAATATTCATCACATTTCTCCAAAATCGAACTGTACACTAGGGATCTTACAAGAAAACATAACAAAGTGAAAAATACGATTGATACGAGAAGAAATATGAACTATTTCCGGGGCTAACATGAAAACTACGATGTCACTGCTTTGTGACTAGGAACAATGCATACACACTCGGATTTATTAATTATTGGAGTGTCCATACACGGTTGTGTTGGCACGGCGTAGACACGATCGGTTAGCTTGTAACAACAGGTAATATTTCTGGAATCATTCCACTGATTGAGTAAACCAATTTACTTGATTTATGAAACCAGAAAGCTGTAGGTATTATGTTAACAACAATATAGCGCTGATAAACTATTAATAACACTTTTCAGTATAAATTATAATGAATTTCTTATTACACTTAGATTATGGTTACGTAATGACGACACAATTATTGCCTAGTAATTGTAGGTGACATTCGTCTCCCTCTCCACTCTATTCCTCTTTGCTGCTGTCCGTGTTTGCCCTCACTCGAACCGACCGTGTACGTATAATTTCAAACCTCCTTAAAGGGGTTAGGAGCGAGATAGCACGAAAAAAATAAGAGAACGCCACTCAGTTTTACGCAAACTCTTACACTCCCGAAGCCCATTTCGCAGGCTTGGCCGGAGATATGAAATGATGATCAGGAAATGAGTCCATTCAAAGGGATCAATTTTCAAATAAAAAGATTCAATTTTTTTCTTTTTTTCAGTAATTATTTGTTTCAGTGAAAAGATCGACACACTCAAGTTCTTCGTTCTGCAAACCCCCGTCGTGCGAATGATTTGCGTAGTGCTGATCAATACGATCAAAGTGGAGTCATACTGTGAGACGACACTGTTCGTTTCCATCGATCACTGACTTTATTTCGAAAAATGGTTCTTCAGAGCGACCAAAATCCTGTCATGGGGAGGGCTCGCTTCGACGCTGATTGCTGTCTATTCTTCCTCGATTTTCGTCAAAATGTCGAACGTAAGAAGGAGGTTCTCTGGTATTTTTCTCCTACTGGTATCCCAGTTTGACTCCACTGGGAGAAACAATAATTTGGCCGTTTGCTCACCATGGATATTCATGCTTGAACATGGAATTTAACTTGGAAGTGAGCAATTGAAATTGCGTCTGAATTACGCAAAAATTCAACGACGGATAGGTATCGCTAAAGATTACAATTTCATAAGGATGACAAAATTACACCGTCAAGATTGCGTAAGGATGATGCAATCATTTCAGGATCATCTCCGTCGCTACCACCTCGATGTGCTCATTAAATGCACGAATCTTACGCAGTTTATGTACAACGTGCTCAGGTCAGCCCCGATCGATAATTTCCATTTTTATCGATTCTATGTATTGTGCACAGTACCCTACGTATGTGAATACACAAGTCTGGACTACAAAATGTATCTGTTTTGGCTAGTACACGGTTAGGACTGATATAATCGATACTGTGTATTCGTGAGTCCACGAAAAAATAGGAGTGCGAATTGCTTGGCATTTTGCCAGAAAAAAATCGTTTGCATTCAGAATGGCCGTAGACCAAACCGCGATGGCTCCCGTTTTCCTCAACGACATTGTATTCGACGATGGCACATTGATCGAGGCACGAGTCCAGGCTGATTGTGAGAAATTTTGAATTTATGGAGATTGCATAATCACTAGGCAATAGGGTTGCCGGTTCGGCGTTGTGCATACCCTCTGGCAATCATTTTGTCTGTGACGTTCATCACCATATTACCTTCTTATAGCCGTATTACCGATCTATCACTCGAAATTCGGTAAAACTTCTCTTTTTTCGAGTGATAGATCGGTAAAACGATTACAGAAAGTGCATCCCAATATTGCTTCATCACTACGAAATATCTTCTCAGTTTGGTACAACGCCCTGTTGATCTTCACACTGGCGCTGATTGCATTCTCGCTCAACTCGAATATTCGACCGGGAAAAGTAAGAGAGGGGAAAAGATGGAAACTATGAAGGCACTCCGAGAAAAAAAGAAATGAGGATGAGGAAAGAAAGTTAATGCTAACTTTGTGTCCGGATCATAGACACGCTTTATCACTGTAGCGACTATGAATTGTTCTTGTCGAACAAATGTTAACTAACCAAAAAAAATTTTTAAAAATAATTCTTATTTATGTTTCAGTCTGCTCTATTCGACATTGAACCCTCACCGCTCGCAGGGCGACAACCGATTATTGGAGCGACGAGGTGAGACAAATTTGAGAAACGAAACCATTTTTTTAAAAATTATTATCACAACCTTTGCCGAGGCAAAATACTTTATATCACATTTGTAAAAAGTTTTTTATTTGAGAAAATTTCAAATGAAGAATCTTGAATTCGTTTTCTAGCACTGTGTAGTGTTGAGTTTCATAACACGGATTGTTTTGACCATCTTTTGCAGAGTGAGTCAAAAAAGTAAGAAAGCGAAAACAGAATGTTTTCGTCTCAATTCACTCTGGCTATTTTTTCTCGTTCAGGAACTGCCTACCATTCTATGGAGCTACTGAACTTGCAAATGAAGAAACGATTCTGATTTGATCTACAATTAATTGTCTGTAATTTGAAATCGGTACGGGTAAATAGTCGGTAAAGTGCTTGATCCAAGTGGTGAATGTCCATTGCAATTTTGCGGTAGTCTCACAGCATACAGTTGGCACCATGCCAAGACCATCTCTCGCTGTCTGACCCTCTCGTTTGGCGCACTCTCTCATTATCCCTCTCCTTCTCTAACTCATTCTCGCCGACTCCGTTTCGAATGCTGTGAGTCAGTGTGAACTTCTCACATGACAGCTTTTTGGCGCCATTGTCTTTCATTTGTTTGCCATATCGTTGTAGGATCCAGCTAAATACGTGTCACAGCATTCGAAGCAGAGTCGGCGATAACGAGTTAGAGAAAGAGAGAGATGACGAGAGAGCGCGCCAAGCGAGAGGATCAGACAACGAGAGAACCTCTTGGCATGGTGCCAATTCTTTGCTGTGCGTGTGGCTCTTTCACTCCTTCTCGCACTTGATAAATCGACAGAGACTCTGTCACAGATCTACTTCCCTTTCTAGTACCGTGTGCTGTCTGATAAAGTCACAAAGTTCACTGTGACTTGGGTATGCTTCCTTGCAAGAGAGTCCACCGAAATCGGCCCATTCCTCGCCCTCTCTGCCCATTTCTCAAAAATGCGCGCCTTTTCGCGCTCGCACACACTTTGGACTTTACCCTGATCTCTGATAAGGGAGACGGCGCCGAGAGATCAGTGTGATAGGAGAGAGCGCAGAGTGCGCGAGGGAGGCGAGAGAGTGTGCTGATCTGAGAGATCTGAGAAAGCGCGCGCTTTGCAGCTCAGATCGAACGGGCAGCGTTGAGAACCCGTTTGATCCCTTCCCAGTTCCAACTAGCCGTTCCCTTTTTACGTCGTCCACTATTCCTTTTGTCCTTAATTTCACCCCCAAATGCATTGCGCGCTCAGTTTGCCGATCGCTAAAAGTTCGCTGGTCGGTAGGTAACATTTACCTTATCATTCTGATAAGATAAGGTACTACTGTTCTCTGGTAGTCGAGAGAGCGTGTGAAAGTGAGAGAGAGTGGGTGTCCTTGTCGAGAGACGTTTGTTATCACTTATCACCCCAGTGTGCGAACGCGCGATCAATCGTCTTATCAATTAGTCAATTTGAGCGCGAATCGGACAGTCCACATTCTATTTTGGTGTTGGGCGCCGAGGTGAATCTACGTTTCACAACCCGTGTAATAATGCCGAACCGCAGGCTAGATCAGTGCTTCTCCTATTCCCCAAATAGAAATAGAAATAGATCCTCAGTGTCAGTCCGTGTTAGGCGCCTAGTTGATTATAAGTTTCACCCTCCCTTTTAGTTTCAGCGGGCCGCAAGCCAGATCGGTGATACCTCGTTTTGTCGTGCAGGAATCCGCAAAAAAATATGTCCACATTCCATTTCGGCTGTGCGATCAGTTCGTTTTCATCCCCTTTTCTCGAAATGCCCCATAGGTGCCCAGCATACCTCCAGAAAGGGGTCAGAAGCGAAAATAAGAGTGCACTCTCACTTTCACACATTATCTTGCTTCTGTCCCTTTCTGGAACTGTGGAATGATGCATGTAGACACCGAGGTGAATCTATGTTTCACCTCCCCGATTCAGCCAAAACGAAACGCAGGCCTTTGATAGTTAGATTCCTCCCTCTTCGAAACACAAAAAAAGTCAAAAGTAAAACTTATCTGAGGCTAATTCAAGGGGAAAGCGTAGTAGCCAGTAGCCTATGCTCTAGACAACTGTTCGTTCCCGTGATCTCCCTAATCATCCCCTCTCCCTTCCCACACTGTACCTTGTAACCGGCCTGTCATCGCACTCTATAAATCGCTCAAAAGTCACGTACACCTCGCCATTTCTCAGCTCGCAAAACGCACGTAGGCCACAAAGCTACAATGTCTGCCCTCTCACTGTCACGCACTATCTCGCCCCTCCCCGGAGTCTGCGCTCTCCCCGTTCCCACACTCTCTTCCCCTATCATGATCACAGATCTCGCACCTTCCCCCACTGGTCGTTCTCTAGTTGCATCATTCTCATCACTAGCGCTCCCTATATAAGGACAATGCTTGCCAGTCTAACCACAGTCCCAATACAATATGCGTTGTTTTGTTGTCGAATCATTTGCGCGCCCCGCCGTCTGACCCGCCGAACTCCTACCGTATACCTATTGCAGCAATGACCTCGTTCAAATCGCCCGCGTCCTCATCGCCGACGACATCGAGCAGGAGTGCGTCGATATCCTCAAGCAGGTCTGATTTAAAATTTGAATACCCGCTCGATTGCTAAGATTTTCAAAAATCTGGTCATTTGTGTGGAGACTTTGATTTGTGCGAAATGTTGGCGGGAAGCGTAAAAATTGAAATATTGTTCCAGGCTGGTCTGGAGGTGACGGTGCAGACGAAGCAGACGCGCGACCAGCTGCTCGTGTCGCTGCCGCCGCACGACGCCGTCATCGTTCGCTCCGCCACCAAGGCGAGACACATCGTTCCATTCCGACAGAAAAGGGTTGGAGGCGACTTCGCTAGCGAAATATCATGTGACAATAGTTTCACTGCCGCGACAATAGGAGAGCGGGCAGGGTGGTGATGGGAACGCGCACTTTACATGAGACGGGGTTGAGACTCAAGGGAGAATGGGCCGTGGTGGGCCCTGTCAACCCCTGTCTCGAGTAACGTGGAGCCGCCTATCACCTCCCTACAGTAGATTTTGTGGTGTCAGCCGCACACAACATGGTAGATTGGGAAATCAACCCTTATCTGGATGCCATAACGGGGGGTGGAATGCTGTGTGAGAGTCCCGCACCGGAAGAGAGGGGTACGGTCATAGGTCAAATAGGGTCTCTCAAGCGAGGATAGGCACTTCTGCATGGCGTCCAGACCATTTCGGCAAAAGACAATTTTGTTTCATGCATGTCTGACCTCTTTTATCCACAAATTTATCGGAAATTGTGCAATATGCATTTCGGCAAGCGAATTTAGGCATTCTTGCACAAAATACCCGCGCCAAACCCATTTGACCTATGGGTACGGTAGCTGGCGCAGTGCTAAAAAGGGTAGAACGAAACGCAACGCCAGTTACTGCTAATAGGATAACCGATGAAATACTAAAAATTTAGAGCGCCTTATCGCCTGAAAGTCGCCTTTTCCCATCTCGTGAGATTTATGTTTCACAAATCTCACTAATATGATAGTGGCTGTGTCGATTGTTTCTCCTGCCTTTGTAAGTAGAATTAATCATTAAAAAATCAAACAATTTCGGTAGACCTCGGAAGTAATTACTAGGGGGCATGACAGAAGCGCAAATGACAAAAACGCAACGACCTTTTCCGATTGTTCTAAATCATTTTAAAATAGTCTTATAGATTTGTATCGTAGCTCATTTGACTCGAAATTGAAATCTCTATCGAACCCACTATGCGAATTTATCCTAAAATGAGCTTGACAAATCACTGCTGAAGTTTCAAATCAATTCTTGAATTTTGAACAGAGTTATTCACAGCGTTTCGCATATGGGAGTCTGCGGACATTCGTTTTGAATCGCGTATTGATGTTCAAGCCGAGAATGGATGAGCTGATTTCAAAGCGGGCAAAACGGTTTGCAGCCCTCGGTATCGAACTCAGTCCCTTCGTCTTCAAAGCCGAGACACTTACTAATTAACTGGGGTAGACATGTGATGAGATGGCTAGTTCTCGCTAATCTCACTAGTTGACAGAGCGTATGGCGAGAGAAAAATTATTGATCTATGACTGATCTACTTCCTTGGAGTTACCAGAAACGTATGAATAGCCATTTACGTAAACGGACACTGCGGATATGACTATTACATTGAAAAAGTGTTCGAATGTCCGCTTGAGAAACACTGTGTTATTCGCCGTTGTGCTTTTGTCGTTGCGCGTTCTGTCATGCCCACGATTACTACAGTCGGTATGATTAGAAAACAAAAACTCCCTGCCTGGAATAATTGGCCCGATGCCAACTTTGCGCCCTTTCTAGATCCCCACATCGTTCCATAATCCAGTCTCGCCTCCAGAAAGGGGTCAGGAGTGAGCGGTCACTCACTCCTGCGCCGGCCACTTTCTGGAGGCGTGGAACTCGCATCAGTCGAAACAGAATCGGCGAGAACGAGTAAGAGAAAGAGAGAGAGTTGGCGAGATAGCGCGCGAATGGAGAGAGTCAGACAAAGAGAGACCTTCTTGGCATGGTGCCAACACGTTTTTGCAGATCACTGCCGAACTACTCGAGGCGGGAGGCAAGGGACGTCTCCGTCTGGTGGGACGAGCGGGAACGGGAGTGGACAACATCGACGTGCCGCTGCCAGCAAGAATGGAGTGCTCGTGATGAAACACCCCTCGTGAGTTGCATTGATTGCGTCATTATTAGGCAATCAACGTTGAGACTTCGCCACTAGGTAATAGGTCTCCAATATCTCCACGTGATGAAGTTATAGATTGAATAATAGTTACTTGAAACACGTTGTGAGCTGGCAGAGATTGCGTCATTATTAGGCAGTCAGACGAAATTGAATGAGCATATTACGTCATCACTAAGTAATCGATCGATGGTTTCGGGTATGAAATGGCCCATTGTCGCCTCGTGCGATGCTAGTGTCTAAACGTCCATTAAAGGGTCAGGATAGTGAATGAAGGTCTTGCGTCATCATTAAGAAAATGCTGAGTCATTAATTAATTAAATATTAAATTCCAGAGGCAAACTCTCGCTCGGCCGCCGAACTCACTTGCGCACTCATCATGAGGTAAATTTACAACAGCAATTTTTTTAAAAAATAATTTACTCCCGATGCCCAACAGTCAATTTGACACAAAAACACTTGATTTTCCCAATTTTTGCATTATCGCGAGATTTAGGTTTCACGAGACTATCAAATGTGTAATGAGTCTGTCTCGTTAATTCTTCGTCAAGCGGCGCTTCCAGTAAACATAATACCACTTTTATCTCTGATAAATTCATGATGAGCCATTCTGATAGAAATTAAAAAAGATAAGCATGTTAACGTTCATTAAACCAAATTTTAAATTACAATTAATGTGAAGTTAGATTAAATTAAAATTTCAGTCTCTCCCGTCACGTGGCGCAGGCAGACGCGAGCATGAAGGCCGGCAAGTGGGCGAGGAAGGACTACATGGGAGAGGAGGTACGGTAGGGGGATATGGTAGATGGTCGATCGAGAACTAACTTTTCTCGTGTTCTTTCGCCAATGACAGTTCTGAAGGATTGTCGATGGCTCTTTATAAACTGATCAGAAGCGCTGTTTGACGTGAGAATCCTGCTAGTCATGAGACAGATATCGATTGATTATTGATTATTGATTGCTTACCGTATTCCCCTCCAGGTGTACGGTCGCACGCTCGCCGTCATCGGTCTGGGCCGCATCGGTCGCGAAGTCGCCAGCCGCATGCAGGCATTCGGCATGACCGTCGTCGGATATGACCCCATCGTCCTCCAAGGAGGTACGGTAGCCACACCCCACCGCCGATCGAAAACTGATTTTAATTAAATAATAGTGTGTCCCCGATCGATAATCGACTACCGTTTTAACATTCACTTGTAGTGCAATGTAATCTAAACCGAATCAATAACCTTAGTAGTGGAGACATGTACGGTAGTCACCCCATCACCGATCGAGAACTGATTGTATACTGTTCTCGGTCCATAATTAACTACAGTAGCCCAACATTCCGCTCAGGACGCCGCGGCGCTCAACATCGAGTCGCTGTCGCTGGAGGAGATCTGGCCGCGCGCCGACTACATCACCGTCCACGTGCCGCTGATTCCCGCCACGGCCAACCTGATCAACGACGAGGGTACGGTAGCCTTTATCGATTTTCTATGCCCACACATCTAGGACTGTTGCAAATTGAGTACAGTAGAACGAAAAGTAGCTTTTGCTACGATGAGATTTTGAAAAGAAAATATGATTATGCTAAGAATGTTAAGTATCGATTTTTGCAGTGCTCACCAAGTGCAAGCGCGGCGTCCGCATCATCAACGTCGCGCGCGGAGGTAATTTATTACATTTTTGTTGAAAACAACAACGAATCGGTTGCATGTTTCACCGGCATGCTATAGTAATTTTGCGTGGGTTATTGGCCCGTCTCTCTGAAGGGAATGGGTGGTTAAAATACAAAGCGTGATCTCATTTTCCAAACATGTCCGTTTCCTGCTCATAGTCAAATGGCGCGAAGTCGCGATAGTCACTTCGAAAATCGTTCGGGACTAATAAATGAATGAATAATCACTGATTAATCAATTATTAGTAATTCTGATTGATTTATGATTAATCAATAATCAGGCATCGTGGAGGAGTCTCATCTGCTGGCTGCTCTCGAAGACGGACGAGTGGGCGGAGCCGCACTCGACGTATTCGTTGAGGTGAGTGATCTTTGATCTCTGACTAGGGCTACTGGACATTGGAAACTAAATCAGTCGCATCATTCACTTGCGTGATCTTCAATGTTTCATGATCTTTGATCTCTCATCGTTAGCTTTACTTTCATCTCATCACCACGTATCCATTGGGTAGTAGCTCTCTGAATCAGAAGACATAGTAGCGATATTTGATCTTTCCTAATCTTGTGATTTTTCTGCAGGAGCCTCCAAGGACCGTTCTCTCGTCGCTCACCCCCGCGTCCTCGCCACCCCCTCACCTCGGTTGGTCTTTCTTTCTCTGCTTTTGTGTCCAGTGTCTCTCCATTTTGCACACACTCTCTCTCTCTCACTGTCTGACCTGCGAGAGAGCATGCAAAATTTGAGAGGGTAGTATTATTACTCTATTTTTGCTTTTTCAATGCATGAGACCTGATCCACAACTACTGATTGCATTTTCCCGGGAGCATGTATCTCTCATAAAACACGGAAATGCCTAGTCAGCGTATTCCAAGCAGATCTACTGGAATATGGAATTAATTAATTATGCTAATTAACTAATTAATTGTGCTAATTAACAAAATAATTAATAACAGGCGCCTCGACGATCGACGCGCAGCTTCGAGTGGCGTCTGAAGTGGCGGACAACATTGTGGCCCTGAATGAGGCACCCTGCTCGGAGTGGTAAGTCATCGCTAATTACTTAATTCACAAATTTTTGTTAATTAAAATATTTAATTACCTACTGAATTACATCTTCCCTCCGTAGAATGTATTTTATTTCTAAAATTATTGATTTTTTTGTTAATTTGAGTAATTAATAGCTAGACCCACAAAGTGACGACAACCAAAAGATATGCGTATTTGTCCGTCAGTGTTTCGTCATGAGCGCCCTCCCTCTGTTGTCGGTAAAAAAGCATTGGATGAAACATCAAATCACGCGGGCAGGGAACTATTTTTTCTTAGAAATTAGAATGTTCAAAATAATTGAAACATATTAACAATATTCTTTTGCAGCTCAATGCCAAGGATGTCATCGCCTAAATTCGCACCACATCAAATCAAGAGGACTCCCCCATCTTTGATCTTTGATCTTTCACAACAGCGCCGATCTTTGAATTCATCCCGTGCCATGCATTTGTAACCATTTTGTTCATGATGATTTGTGCTATTCACACTGATAAATTATTGCGTACCCACGATGTTTCATGCAAAAACATGACATTTTTCGTTGACAACGATTTCTGCGTTTCGGCAAGGTAGTAAACATGATAGTAAGTGGACGTTTGGTGTATAGATTGGTAGTATCGTTGATTCTTGGGCGACCGCCGTGTCATTTATGGACTTTGACTGATCATTGCTCACACCTCATTTTCATTTTAATGACGTCATCCGGTCTCTAACTGCCCTTTTGACACGAGGAGACCACGGGATTATCAGTTTGATCACAACCGTATCTTCATTTCACACAGTCTCTCGTCTGTCAAGAGATGAGAGAGTGTGTTTTTTTTTCGCAGGCTAGTCAGGCTTTAAGCACACTTGGCGCCACAAATGCGCAGTGGGTCGGTGATGTGACGACATAGAGGTGAAATGTCATGATAGGCTACTGATAAGCGGATTCACAGAGCGCAGGAGTGTCCACAAAAATGAGCCACTTTCCTTTGCAGGTCAACGATGCACTTTCTCTGCGTCTCGCATTTTCGCGTGATCTCTCGATTTACCTGAAATGCACACAAGCAATGCGGAAATGAATAAACCGTTCCGCGCGTATCTAGTACGATCGCTATTCTTTGTGCGTTTTTAGCACATTCCTTATCTGTGTGTGCTGGGCAGTGTGAGGGGAACATGTAACCACGTGGGGGCGTTGACTGATAAGATTAGAAGGAGCCGGTTCGAGGGGAAAAGAAGACACGTGAAGGGGAGGCGCCGTCGATCATCGGACCTTACTAATTACTGTTTTTTAGAATATTCCAATCAACGAATACCAAAAAGTATATTCGCGAATCACAAT
>BTSY01000285.1:0-21426 GCA_036245785.1 Pristionchus fissidentatus
GCTGTTGCAGAAGTCTTGTCGCGTTTCGGGGTGCGAACAAATTTATCCCAACCATCTTCAAAGATGAACAAATGAACTTGGGAATAATCTACGTCCTCTATCATTCGCGCAACTTATGAGAGACTATCTGACTCAGTCGCATTATCCTTGGCACAGTACAAAAATGAATTGTTGAGTTAAACATTTTAGAATGTACAGCAGCCCAGGAGGAGTTGCTACGTACTGTAAAAAGTTGTGAAAATGCTTCTACGCCTCAGGGCATTACGTCATAGCTCTTTCCGGTTTTTCAAAACGTCATCATTGGACTTCATAAGTGGTACCAATCGATTCCCCATCAAATTCTAAGACTTTTTCGACTCTATGAGTTTTTCGCTAAATGTCGATTTAAGGGCAGAAAATTTGAAATTTGTTACATTTTTTTCGTTTTTCACAATTCTAAATATTTTCCCGCCGAGAACGTTGAAGTTTTATTTTATCAAAATGCTTCTTCAACAATAAGTGTTAAACAGTTTTAATACGGAGATTTTTTGAAAATCCCTAAAATGTGCGCGAAGCAGAAATCGGAGGTGACCTGACATTTATGGTGTGGGTACAGTTTGCCGGCCGAGGTTTCTCATTACCATTTGACGGCTCTTATTTTACGGCCTAGGGCCGTAAAATAAGAGCCGTCAAATTTTTTTTTTCTTACAGAATTCTTACACTTTTTCTCTTTGTAAAACTTTTAAAACGGATCAGGTTTCGATCTGAGAATGGTCGGGTCCTATATCTATTGTAGATTACGATGCAACTATAGGAGTATTGCGAAATCTTTCCGCTATTGCGTCGTGATGACGCACTCTATGACTTTTTTGAATGGGCATTATTCTTTCATGGATTTTTCCTGTTCACCTAATGTTGGGGGTGTTGAGATAGGCCAAGGACTACACATAAAAATTGTTTCAAGTCGCTGCAGTGTCGCTACTTGGCTGTAGCTATGCTTCAATTTTGAGGTCGGAAAATCATATCTCGCCTTTTAGACATCCCACAGACCCGATCAAAGCACCAAAATGATCGCCATCATGACTGCCGATTATCCTGAGAATATGGTCATGGTAGGCCATTTGCCCTAAAAAGTGAATTTTTTCTCGCATTATTGTGGTCTGACGAAGAAGAAGATAGGAAGTGCTCTAAAGATCTTGTATGGGCGTGGATTCGATTGAGAATGACACGTGCTAATTCCATTAAAACGTCTACCAGCCTTCTCCTTTAACTCAGAGCCTAGTTATGCAAAAAGTCCTATTGCAGCCCACAGTCAGAAAATTCGGTGTGGCCGAACCATTGTCCTTCCGGAAATCGATCACAGCGGGCAGAAACCCAATCGAAACGCTTATTGCTGCTAGGAGTTTGTTCTACCATACATTCTCAATCAAATCCATGTCCAAACAAGATCTTTAGAGCACTTCCTATAGATTTCTCCTTCGTCAGACCACAATAATGCGAAACATTCACTTTTTCTTGCCCTGAGTGCAAATGGTGGCCTGCCATGACCATATTCTCAGGATCATCGGCAGTCATGATGCGATCATTTTGGTGCTTGATCGGGTCTGTGGGATGTCTAAAAGGCGAGATATGATTTTCCGACCTCAAAATTGAAGCATAGCTACAGCCAAGTAGCGACACTGCAGCGACTTGAAACAATTTTTATGTGTAGTCCTTGGGCCTATCTCAACACCCCCAACGTTAGGTGAACAGGAAAAAATCCATGAAAGAATAATGCCCATTCAAAAAAGTCATAGATTGCGTCATCACGACGCAATAGCTGAAAGATTTCGCAATACTCCTATAGTTGCATCGTAATCTACAATAGATTTTATATAGGACCCCACCATTCTCAGATCGAAACCTGATCCGGTTTTAAAAGTTTTACAAAGAGAAGAAGTGTACGAAGACTTTTGACCACTACTGTAGGTAGAATACGGTAATAAGTAGTACGGTACCAAGATTACTGTATCCGGCCAAGTCTGGCTATAATATGCGGATGGTAGTTCATCTATAACCATCTACTCAATTCTGTAATATGGCCGTAAAATAAGAGCCGTCAAATGGTAATGAGAAACCTCGGCCGGCAAACTGTACCCACACCCTAAATGTCAGGTCACCTCCGATTTCTGCTTCGCGCACATTTTAGGGATTTTCAAAAAATCTCCGTATTAAAACTGTTTAACACTTATTGTTGAAGAATCATTTTGATAAAATAAAACTTCAACGTTCTCGGCGGGAAAATATTTAGAATTGTGAAAAAACGAAAAAAATGTAACAAATTTCAAATTTTCTGCCCTTAAATCGAAATTTAGCGAAAAACTCATAGAGTCGAAAAAGTCTTAGAATTTGATGGGGAATCGATTGGTACCACTTATGAAGTCCAATGATGACGTTTTTGAAAAACCGGAAAGAGCTATGACGTAATGCCCTGAGGCGTAGAAGCATTTTCACAACTTTTTACAGTACGTAGCAACTCCTCCTGGGCTGCTGTACATTCTAAAATGTTTAACTCAACAATTCATTTTTGTACTGTGCCAAGCCTATGAACATATATGTCGCTCGAGTCAGATAGTCTCTCTTATGGATAACACCCTCATAGAACGCCGGGGTTTATAATTTGAAGAACCCGACCAACTCGTATACGATATCGACTCGGGTATTGAAGTGCTGTTCTCTGGGGAAATTGTTGATGGTGGGGAACAAGTTATTTTCTGAGAGGGTAATGTCTGACTACTAAGAATGATATATTAGAATGGTGCTTCCATGCGCCGCCAGTTCAGAATTGGTCGCCCTCGCAATACGGGGTACAGCGATGCAGTGTTGGAATAAACATTTGCCCGCAATTCGCGTCTCTTATCGACTTTGATCTTGACTTATTATATATGAATGGTTTACGCCTGTGCCATGATAGTGGTGCCTACGGGTAGGAGCTCCCTTTACTGAGCGCTCCGGGCGCTCCACCAATTTCATAACATTTTTTGACTATCAAGTGTTTGGGAACATCGCCTGCCTATCAACCCACTGGTGTTTGGCTACAACGTTGTCACTCTTTATCCATGCATACTCCCCAGTCACCATTTAGTCTAGATAGTTGAAGACCCTGTGGAAAATTCGCACAATCAAAGGCATGTCCTCCCTTAGAAAAATGACTGGATTCGAGAATTCGTAGTAAATCAACCGTGCCATATTTTTCTTCTTACCAATTTCGTTAACTCCCTAATATGGTGGTAAAGTCGGTCCCTAGTGTATCGCCCAGTTTGTGCATGGTCTGATAGGGTCTGCTTTTTCCTCTGTGCACAGAGTGCCAAAATACAGATTGAGTATTTTCCGGATTCTCGCTATCGAGAGTCCAACTTTTCACAGTGTGCAACAAAGGTACATATTGCCTATAACGCCCATCCACATGACATTCAAATTCGGGTGACTTTGAGCCAGAAGAAGACGAAGAAAACCACCTCCCAAAAGTGGTCAGGGACGTTAACAAAACAATTCGTATTTCTCCCTCAGAGAACTAGAAGGGACTAATCATAACCGTGCTTTAGAGAGAAGGTATGGACCCCCTTCTACTGTAAACTGGAAGGCACGTTACAAAAAAGAAACAGAGCCGAGATAACCCGCGAAAGTGAAGGCTCAAAATACGACCGGACTTTTGCAACAGCCTGATAACTCTGCAGTATTATCACTCCAGACTCTATACAAAACATATGTAAAATCAAAATATCTCTTCATAAATTTAAATCAGCTCTATACACACATAACAGTGTTTGCCATTCGGCAATCCGGGAAACATATTTGGTCTACCGAATCTTTTAAAACAGCCAGAAGAATATTCAAAACTGCCGTCATCCAACATCTCAATTTCAACGTGAGTAAATAAAAATTGCAAACTTTAAATTTTTTATACCGTGTCTATAGTGATAAAAGTCTAGTCTGCACAATCGATTTTCTTAAATTTGATCAGCGATATCATTGTAAATGTCTTTGTTTCAGGAATCGGAACTTGTGCCGAAAGTTAAGGGCATTTTTGATACGGCTACTTACGAAAACGTGTCAGTGTGGAAAAGGGCGGGCGATCCATCCGGCATCCGAAAGCCAGTTCAATTATTACGTCCCAATTGCTTATTGCATCACAAAGTTCATAATTGCACAGGTCGTGCATTTATTGACAATGACTGTGCAGCACAGGAAATGTATAATAATGCCCGTTAATGACGTGAATATTTCAGATTCGTTATCGATTTATTAAAAAGCGAAAGTTTCAAGAGCAAGACTGTCTCACTTCACATGCATGCAAACCACCCTACCCCGGAAGCAGATTTGGTTTTTCTCCGCTCTCTTACTTCTTCCAACAAACTGCGTCTGTTTTGGGATGCACGCAAACGTGTGAGTGCAAATTACAAATTTAAATCGATAAGTTCATGAAGTAGACTATTTTATTATTGTGAACGAGTGTTTGTGATAATAAATCAAATTCAACGATAAAAATTAAATTTAAAAAATCTCATTTTCAGGGTTCATGCGATCGCTTCAAAGAATTGAATGAAATGTTCGAGCAATGGGGAATGGGCTTGTGGAGTTCGCAAATTGACGAGGAGACTCTGTTGAATATCGTCAACAAGTTCAACCACGTCAAGTTGATAGGCACTATGGCACTAGACATGAGCGTGTCGGCGATCGCGGAAGTGTTCAATGTAAAATAATATTTTATTATTTAAAAAAATGTTATAAAAAATGTAATTTCCTATTTTTATTATACTACTGAAATTGAGACAACAAAATAATTAAACAGAATGCAAAGTCGGTCTCTTACTGATGAGGGGAAAATTAACAACACTGTGTCTAACTTTTCACTTTTCCAGGTCATCCGTTACTCGGATCGCTCTCGCAGTTTCAGCATGGAATATTCAAGGACCAATATCGATGCTCTAATCGCCTCTCTACATGGAGAATTGGATAGAGAGAGCGACGATTTATTCATAGATCGGCACTCGAGTCCATTTCATTAGTTGAGAGCGGTCGGTTGCTCTTTCCCTCCGCCCCCTTCTTCTCGGCCCGATCCTCCCAACCCGGACCTAGCCAGCCGTGGGAGTAAGGCTAACCATGGTTCTCCCGCTCTTCTTGGCGACCATGAACGTCCTCTCACTTGCCACCGACGGGAGGACGGCTCTTTTCGATCAAGCCATCATGAAGATCAATGCCGATATCGTTGGACTGTGTGAAGTAAGAAGAAAGGAGGAAGGAGTGTTGGACCTCAACGACTCGTCTGGGACGCTCTACCACTCGGGACGATTCGCAAATCGATCAGCAGGCTGCGGTTTCTTCGTCCATCGGAGGATGAAGTCGAAAGTGGTGCGTTTCTTGACTATTTCACCCCGTATCGTTGTGTTAGATCTCCGCCTCCCAAACAGTGTCCTTCTTAGACTAATTCAATGCTACGGTCCGTGCTCTACTCACTCTGATGACGAGTACGATGATTTCCTATCTGACCTTGAAAGCGCGTTTGGAAAAGTGGTGCCGGAGCGACAGAGATTTAGAAAAATTTACAAGGTTATCTTGGGGGATCTCAACGCAAGAGTGGGTACTAGAAACACTGGAGAAACGGCTGTCGGGAAATTCGGATATGGGGATCGTAACGAGAGAGGGGAAAAACTGGTGACACTATGCGAAAATCTAAAACTGGTGGTAGGTAACACTATGTTCCAGAAGCAGGTTAGTCGCTGTCATACCTGGGTTTCTCCCACCGGTACAACTTCCAATCGAATAGATTATATCCTTTACCCCAGCGATTTCCCAGTCACAGACGTGGATGTAGTTAATAAACTAAACTTCACTTCAGACCATCGCATGGTGCGCGCCAAACTAGTCATTGAAGGGAGACCGCACGGGCCCCTCGGGAATGCATCAAATGGTGGGACTTTAGACAGTGATCGCTACAAACTACATCTAGCGGCTGAACTATACGGTACCCCAGTCGATTGTGATTACGGTACATTGGTTTCCTCCATCCAAAGGGCGGCTCATTCCTCAACTATCCCAACTGTTGCGGTCCCTCGCTACTCTGCTAGAACCAACAGGCTCTTTGCAGAGAGAGCTAAAATAAAATCGACTGTACAGGGAAGGGATAGGATTCGGTGGGTCGCGGTTAATAAGGCACTCAGAGGGAGCATTCAACAGGACGCAGTAGATAGAATGACTAGGATGGTGGAAAAAGCAGTGGCCGAGGGACGGAACTACAAAAAGGCCCTCGGTAGTCAGAGTGTCGGGAGAGAGCGAATAGTCAAATTGCAAGGAAAAGGAGGAGTGGTAAGTTCTCAAGCCGAGCTAGAAAAGGTATTCAAGGACTATTACAATGAATTGTATCGAGGAGACAATGGCAGAAGTTACAGAGTGAAAGAGTCCGAGGATGAATTCATCCCCATTGGTAGAGACGAAATTGAGAGCGTGCTAAGAGGTTTCACGTCTGGGAAATCTCCGGGGGAAGATAAAATATCTGGGGAAATGCTCAAAATGGGTTCTGATATCCTATCACCATACCTAGCGTCTACCTTCAATAAAATCCTCATTGAAGGCTCTATCCCAGCTGGTTTCGGCGATAGTCGAACAATCTTACTCCACAAGGGCGGGGACAACACCAACCCCAAAAATTATCGCCCCATTTCATTACTCCCGGTCATTCAAAAGACCCTCACCGCCGTCATCAACAATAGAATCGGTCGCTCTTTAGATAATCAAAGATCAAGGGAGCAGCAGGGATTCCGGGCGGGGCACTCTACGGTAGATGGTATCTTCACTCTAAATACTCTCATATCAAACTGCAGGGAATACAGGCGCCCTCTCTACCTCCTTTTCCTAGACGTTAGCAAGGCTTTTGACTCTGTACTGTGTAACTCCGTTCTTTCTGCTCTCGAACGCGACGGTGTTCACTCAACGTACACCAAGTTTCTGCAGTCACTCACAGTACAGAGCAAAAGTTCAATCATCGTCAATGGGAAAGCAGTAGAGGTTTCTATCGGAAGAGGGGTGCGTCAGGGGGATGGTCTGAGTCCGCGTCTATTTGTCTCGGTGATGGATACTGTATTCAACAGGGTCCAATGGCGTAGAAAAGGAATATGCATAGACGGCGAATATCTCTCACATATTCTCTACGCAGATGATTGCGTACTTATTTCCCACGACTCACGCCAAATCCAAAATATGGTAACGGAACTAGAAAGGGAACTACTTGCGGTGGGCTTGCAACTTAATGGCTCAAAAACTGTCGCTTTGACGACTAATCCAATGGGCAGATCGGTCGTGGTAGGAGGTCTAGTAGTTAAGACGGTGGATAAGGTGGTGTATCTTGGGCAAGAAGTTACTCTTGGTCCGGATAGGTTTAGAGGAGAAATACATAGGCGGGTCAGAAGCGCGAATTGGGCATTTTCTAAATACTCGGAATTCTTCCGAAAGCGAGGATGTCCCATGCCGCTCAAAAAGCGCTTATTCGACGGTGTAGTTCTCCCCGCACTCTTGTACGGAGCTGAAGCCTGGTACCTTTGTAAACGCGAAAAACAAACACTCTCTGTCGCCCAGCGCAAACTTGAACGCAAAATGATAGGAATCACCGTATTCGATCATGTTACCAATGACCGGATCCGTGGCATCACAAAACTGAAGGATGTTGTTAGAGAGGCGGAAAAGCGGAAATGGATATGGGTAGAGAGAATCTCGAAATTGTCCCACGATCGGTGGAATCGGAAGATGGTCGATTGGACACCAAGAGGGAAGCGAAAGAGAGGAAGACCCGCTAAGAGATGGAGAGACGACTTCGTCAACGCTGCTGGTCCTCAGTTCATGCAACTCGCAAGACACGATCACAGGCAATGGAGAACTATCATGGCAACCCAGCTGAATTAACACCCTCACCCAGCTGATAAAGTTGATTAAATGTAAAATGTAAATTGCTTATTCACCACCGCGATGAATCGCTTGTTAGGTGGCCGCTGTTGGATAAATGCATTTTTTCAACCATCTATAATGGATCATGAGAAATATGATTGCTTACCATGTTGTAAATTTATTATGATGATAAAGTATATGCTTCAAGAATATACGACAGTTAGAGATGCCAAATTAGCGTCAGTTTTCAATCAACCCAGCTGCTATGAGAGAGCGTGATTGAGTGAGAGATTGTGGTAGGGAGAGAGTTTGCAGTGAGAGTTACGAATACGCTTCCGATCTCACCCTACCAGGTCGGAAGCCCGGGTGGTATAAGAGACTCGTCGTCCTCAACCATTCGCTCACTCCGCTTTTTCATGAGTTCAGCGTTCTCCGCATTTCCATCCCTCACTCTCTCTATTCCTTCACAGTATTCCCATGTTTGTTGAATCCGTATAGATTTTATCGGATCATTCGAGAATTCTTTTCTCTCTCTCTCTGATGTAACGTTAAACATCATCGAAAAGTCCCGAAGTATCTCACTTGCCTGCTGAAAAATTTCAACCAAAACCCCGATCAAGATAAAGATTTGAGTTCCCGCATTTTTCTTTTTTTTCGTGAATATCTCGGGTCCCAGTAAAGTTAGACACTTGAAATTGGGAAAGTATGAATAAATAATGTTTTTGCACCAACAATCAAAATTTTTGATGGCTAAGTTAACAGGGAGACTAGATATTAGCGGAAACAAAGTGCGGGAATTCAAATATTTATCTCGATCATGGTTTTGGTCGGTGAAGAGAGTTGTCATTGAATTTGCGGAACAATCAAACCAATGTTTCCTCGATTTCCAATCTGCAATTCATTTTTTAAATAATTAATTGTTTAGCTAACCGACGAGCAAAAACTTCTTCCTCTTTTCGTGAAATTCTATCGCCTATGGCAAATTATACATATTGCACGACAGTAATGCTGCGCAAATTTCATGGGGTGCAAGGTGCACTTAAGTTTTATGCACCCTTTCATAACTTTTTTCCTAGTAAAGCTACAACTTCCAAGCTTGATACACGGATTGCAAGCCACGTTTGGAACATTTTCGTTTTTGATTGGAGAGATTTCGTTCAGTATGAGCTGAGTTACACGAGTTTTCCACCCTCAGAGGGTGCACATGCACCCCTGAAATTTGCAAGGCATAAGATGTGCAATAATGTTATATTATGCTAGACAAACGAAGTTTGTTGACGTATAATATTTATTATGCTTTACTGCGAAATCAATCACAAGGCTATGCTCCACCAGAGTTCCCACTTGTGATTGATTGAGCAGTATAAGTATAATAACGTCAGTTCCGTCATCAGACATAAGGTATCGACGCTACGAGAGATCGGTGTTGAGTATCTGAAAGAGTGTTACCAGTACGCTTCCGATCTCACCCTGCCAGGTCGGAAGCCCCTGCTATATAAGAGTACCGAGCTTTGCATGTTCTATCGTTCGCTCAATCACTTTTTATAGCCTTCCTATTTTTCACATTTGACACTTCGTCGTCCTGTTCCATTGTTTCCCATTGCAGAATTCGCATCTCTCTTATGCTGTATTTGTTTCTGTACGAGCATTCGAGAAAAGCCGCCCTCTCCTTGTCTTTTCTTCTTCTTGTTCGAATATTTTGATTTTCAGTTATCGCTTACAAATGCCCGTTCTGCGTAGAGAGATGAAGACCTGATGGCTCCATCAGCTAAGAGGCAGAAATTGGACAATGAAGTTCGTTTTCTTCTCCCAAAAAATCGCAGATTTTGGAATTATTACTTTCAATAGTGGGGTATGGGAAGGTTTGGGAACTGCGGTTTAGGAACCCTTCTATATAAAAGTTTCTACATACACACATCCAAACAAACCGTGAAAAATATTCTGAAAGTTCCTAAACGTTAGATCCAAAATGTACACCGAAATATTGTTATTTTTTCAGCACTTCCCTTTTAATCTGCTCCCGAACGAGATTAAGAGCGAAATCTGCCGGTGTCTAACTTTGAAAGACCGAAAAAGCCTCGGGGCTACTTGTAAGTTGATGTACCGACTGGAGATCGATGCTGGAGGATATGAATTTGACGAAGTTGTCGCCGTTCAGGTCAGTCTTTTTTTTAATTTTTGAAGAATATGTTTTGCTTTTTTTATTTTATACATTACATTTTTTATTTTGTTTTGTTTTTTTTTTCCATTGTAACGGTTTATCAGGTGCACTAAAATGGTAACCCAGATGATCACCCTGATGCGTTCACTGTCGATGCCCTATCATTTTGAGCGGTGATATGGCATCGACAAACAATGCACAATAAACCAAAAATTTCAGTAAAAGTTTTCAGGTGACTTATGCTGCATTTAAAATTATAACTCATTAATTAAAAATAAATAAATAAAAAATGCAAATAAGAAATTAAAATGGTTATTACAGCCAGGACGTCGCTTCGAATTGACGGTTCTC
The DNA here is from genome assembly GCA_036245785.1 of Pristionchus fissidentatus. NCBI lineage: Eukaryota > Metazoa > Nematoda > Chromadorea > Rhabditida > Neodiplogasteridae > Pristionchus > Pristionchus fissidentatus. The sequence continues at coordinate 10,409 of BTSY01000285.1, forward strand.
CCGTCTATGCACCATAGCAAAACGTTGTGCAGGGTTCCTTCGGAGATGAAGGAACAAATATTCAAACAAGCTCGCATCCACCACCTCGACTTTTCGGTAATACAATAAAAATTTCGGAAATAATTAGACTTACTCAGAGATTAATTATAGCCACTACCAGCTACCAATTATCATACTTATACATTGATTAATTTTTTTTCTAATTAAGCACTGCTTTTTTCCCTCCATGCGCGTCGCTTCCTGACTTTCTCAAGACAGCTTCGTATACAAACATCAGAGCTCACAAGTATTGGAAATATTCTTCAGAGTCCCGAAGGTCGGTTAATTCAATAATTACAAAGATAATATTTTTTTGCGAATCACAAGAAAATATGTTTCAAAATTAAAAAAAAAAAACAGGAAGCAGGTATGGCAATTAATCTTTCCCAGGTAATTTGCTGAACTTTTTATGTAGCATCTTGTATTTCCACTCTGGGGAAACACTTTTATGATGTGGAGTTGACGGGGAGTATGCGAAATTGAATTTTTTTACTACTGAAGTAATAACAAAAACTGCGATTTAAGTGAGGGACTGTTAATTCTATAATAACAATAATACATTTGGCATATCGAATATCACCTTCAGGCTCATCGAAAGTCTAGTTAATGCGGACAACTTCAAGCGGGGATCGATAACTCTGAAATGGAGAGCCGCTGAAGGAATTGACGCCGACGAGGTTCGTACTCTCCAAAGACAAAAAAAACTCCAGAAAGGGGTCACGCGTGAGAGAGTGAACTTTATGCAGCTGTGTTCTGCAGCGTACATGCATTAAATATTCACATCATTTATCCAGGTCGAACAGTACTACAGCAGATGTTGCACAAGAAAACAAAAATTTTAAGAAAAAATATATTAAAATGTTTAAGGACCGGCTCTTCCTACGCGGACTTCCGTCAGCCAGCAAATTGATGTTCCGTCTAGCTTATGATTTCGATGACTGCCAGGTACGACTACACTTCTTCATGGGGCCACAAGTTGACAACTGGTGAAAGTCAACTAGTTGCCAAGAAATGAGTGAACTAGTTGATTGCTTTCGAGACTCTAGCCACAACGTGGGTAGGCGATCTCAGGGGTTATCCATTCGATCTCGAAGGGAAAATGCCGGTCAAAAAAATTCCCTCCAGAACGCCGTGTATCGCATATTTGCAGCAACCCGACGCCATCATTGACCACCCTACTCTACTCGATTCCATAGCCAACTTTGATAACTTGGAATTTGACTGTGAAATGGGTGGTGACATAACAGCACAAGAGCTACACGACGTTTTTCAGGTGACTTTTTATGATTTTTTTGATTAATTATTTAAAAATTAGCATATTTTACGAAATATTTTATTCGGTTACAATCCTTGTTTTGCAGAGCATCTGTGTCTCTGATAGATCTCGCAGTTTGGAGATGAGCTGCGACAAGAACCTGTTCAATGAACTTATTGAATTGCTAGGAAAATCAATTGTCCGCTCGAAAAAGAAACCACGATTTTACATAGGCTGGAGTAGCTCCGGAGCAATAATCTCAGCAAGAAAATCCAAAATCCCAGAAATGGTTCATTTTAATATGTCTATTATTGTGCGTCAGTAAAAAAGATGCAAAATGATCAGTCATTTATGTGTCTTTTGTTTTGTGAAATAGTAGTACATGATCCCAATAGAATTTGAATTGCATGTTGTGTTATGTGTTGAAGCGAATAAACTAGTCGGAGAAGTGTTTTTCTTTACTCTGGCATTGTAAAATATTATTACTACGAAATGATCGTAGCATTCATTAAAGTGTTCAGAAAACATTAATTGGTCCAGTGCTTACAACTCTTCTCATGATTCCAAATTTGACGAAATGGGACATGGCGTGAAAGTGTGCAAAAGAAAGAGAGCCATTGTAATTTTAAAAAAGTTTCTAATTTCTACTAGCGCATTTGGAGGCGATAAGCTTGACGATATCGTTGAGACCACCGGCCTGCAATCGATAAATGGGTACGCTAGATTGAGGGAATTGATCGATTAATGATGATTACCGTACCTCGAAGATGGTCTTGACCATGATCGACCACGCGCCGTTATACGCTACCGCCTTGCCTGTTTTGATCTGAAATTCGGAAAACATTCAAAAGTAAAAAAAAAGTTTTGAAGATCTTTTGCAAAGAATGATAAACACTTCGTAATGAAAAATTGGAGAAGACCAAATATTGAAAATTCAGCAAACTCACGTGCTTGGAGAACGTAGTAACTTGTCGAAGAAAATTATCGACCTGATGGGATAAAAGATCAAAAGCCGAAACTGAGAGATTTTGTCGAAATACGATTTGTTTATGATTAGCTTATACATGAACACAAACTAATCTGAATTTATTGAACACTGTTTATTTATTATATATGATATTATTATTAATATATATATATATATGGGCCTTTCTGGAAGGCTGACCGGCCTGTGGAATGATGTGTACCTTTCCGAGACTCTTCTTCTGCGTGGCGTTGGCGATGGGCTCGAGAAGAGTTTTCTATAATACAAAGAAATCGATAAACAATCCTCCGAGGAATATTTATCGTTTTTTGACTCTGATGAAATCGATAATCAATACTCAGAGGTACAGTACCTTGTCTTTTATTCCGTTCAGGAGCGCCAACACGTAACCAATGTTGCGCTGCAGTTCCTGAAGACAACGTTCATTTTTCTATTCTGAAAAGAAACATAAAAGTCAATAAAACATTGAAAGACAGTAATCATCGATTGCAGTTATGATCTACCCTACCTTCTCATTTCTTGCTGCCAGTGATGCTGCTCCCTTGAAGGTGCTGTTGCCAATGAAGAACTTGCTGACTGGCGCCGAGAGATGAGGCATGCAGGCGGCGACTGGCGCGGCGCCGGCGCCAGGCGACTTTGTTGGCGCTGCACCGGCGCCAAGCGACTTTGTTGGCGCTGAGCCGGCGCCGGGAACCACTGCGGGCTTGAGAGCGTTGGGCAGCAGGCGGGCGACGACCACGTCTTTCTGCTGAAATAGCGTTGACATTTAGTTGATACTATGCAATAACTCGAGTCTGATATAAGAGAGGAATCGCGAGAAACTCGAGCATGGCTGGGACGTAGAAATTTATGATTTTCAATTTGGCTGAAAATATGGCCTAAGGTATTTCGAACATCCCTCTATCGAATGGCGTTTTCAGAATTTCGATAAAAAATTTCGCAATCGCGTGAAACACAAACAAACCTGGTGACTCAGCGGAAAAAATTAGAGAGTGGCATGTTTGAAAAATCATAACATGCAGCAAAATAATGATAGCGACTCGTTCTTTTTTAGGTTAGATAGGGAATCACCCCGACTACAAACTACAACTATTGAACTCATTCCTGGCTGATGCACCGGTGCGGAGCGGTTACTTTTGTAAAAATTTGATTATTTTTCTTAAAACTAAAAAAGCAATGGGTTTTGTTGCTTTTTATTATAGTCACTGTGTGTACTATTTAAAACCAAGAAATGAGCCAAATCCGTGCAGAACTTTTAAAGACGCCCACCATTATGTGGAACCGGCCAATGACATCTCATGGCCAAATTGTTGGAATCATTCAAGTTAGTGATAAAAATAATCGTAAATGAGCTAAAAATAATATTCCTATTAGTTTTGAGACGATTCTTTTTCGGTATTTTTTAAGAAAAAAATTTCCAAAAATTGCGACTAAAAATTTTTTTTTCATCAAAAATGCAGTTCAATTAAGCGCTAGTGTGTCAAATCTATATCCACATTATAAGTTTTGATAGTTCGACATTGATTTATTCGTATTTCAATGTTTGTTGAGCTTTAAATGGGTTATTTCTGTCTGCATATTCAGTAATCGAGATCGACATTTTAAATTGGCCCTACTCTGACGCTACTTGGTTAGGAGTTTCCTCATAATGCCTCAAACATTTCCCTTTTTGAAAGTATATGGAAATCTAGTCGTACAAAATAACTACGGCGCTTAGAAAACCGTTCATGCGCTAATTCCCGCACGCTCTGCTTCTCTACCACTCTCTCACTTCCGCGCACTCTCTCGCCTGATCCGGCGCCCGAGCCGGGTATAAATCGTTTGCCAGAGCTCGGTGTGAATGAAACGAAGTAAATTGTGCAGAAAAATAAGCGTTCGGACTTTGAGAAGTACCGGCAAAATATTTATGCCCGGCTCGGGCGCCGGACCAGGCGAGAGAGTGCGCGGAAGTGAGAGAGTGGTAGAGAAGCAGAGCGTGCGGGATTTAGCGCTATGAACAGTTTTCTAAGCGCTGTAGTTATTTTGTACGACTAGATAGCGATTCACTTTCAAGAAAGGAAATGTTTGAGGCATTATGAGGAAACTCCTTACCAAGTAGCCTCAGAATAGGGCCAATTTAAAATTTCGATCTCGATTACTGAATATGCAGACAGAAATAACCCATTTAAAGCTCAACAAACATTGAAATACGAATAAATCAATGTCGAACTATCAAAACTTATAATATGGATATAGATTTGACACACTAGCGCTTAATTGAATCGCATTTTTGATGAAAAAAAAATTTTAGTCGAAAGTTTTTGAAATTTTTTTCTTAAAAAATACCGAAAAAGAATCGTCTCAAAACTAATAGGAATATTATTTTTAGCTCATTTACGATTATGTTCATCACTAACTTGAATGATTCCAACAATTTGGCCATGAGATGTCATTGGCCGGTTCCACATAATGGTGGGCGTCTTTAAAAGTTCTGTACGGATTTGGCCCATTTCTTGGTTTTAAATAGTACACACAGTGACTATAATAAAAAGCAACAAAACCCATTGCTTTTTTAGTTTTAAGAAAATTAATCAAATTTTTACAAAAGTAACCGCTCCGCACCAAGGCTTGAGCCAGGATTGAGTTCAATAGTTGTAGTTTGTAGTCGGGGTGATTCCCTATATAACTCAAAAAAGAAAGAGTCGCTATCTTCATTTTGAAGCATCAGATTATGGAGATGTGCAATTAATCTATTGCCCAATTCTCCTTTACTTTTTGCATATTTTACTGATAACGAGGGATTTCGGGACACGCATTTCAAGATTGTAGCGATGAGAATTTCTTTTTGGGTATTTATTTTCGAGATATCTTTTCAATAAATCTCGCATTTTACTTTCAAAGTCTCGATATAGAAAACAGTCCCGGAATATTCGTAATGTTTCTCCATGTTGTTGTTGTATTTCTGCGCTCTCTCTGTTTACGTGCTCTCTCGTCACTGTCTAGCTGCGTGAAAACAGCTCGCAGAATTCCGCGACCTTCTAAGAGGTGCGGCTAATTCCCTAGTATATATTTTTGGTTAATTTCTTCTGCATTAGTACTTTCTTATGCGTCTCTAATGACCTAACGCAAATTATAAAACAAATAGCCTAAAACGAGCAAGAAAAGATGCGTGAAAAGTTCGCGAACTTCTAACGGATTATAAGGGTAGATTGCCTATAACGCCCATCCACATGACATTCAAATTCGGGTGACTTTGAGCCAGAAGAAGACGAAGAAAACCACCTCCCAAAAGTGGTCAGGGACGTTAACAAAACAATTCGTATTTCTCCCTCAGAGAACTAGAAGGGACTAATCATAACCGTGCTTTAGAGAGAAGGTATGGACCCCCTTCTACTGTAAACTGGAAGGCACGTTACAAAAAAGAAACAGAGCCGAGATAACCCGCGAAAGTGAAGGCTCAAAATACGACCGGACTTTTGCAACAGCCTGATAACTCTGCAGTATTATCACTCCAGACTCTATACAAAACATATGTAAAATCAAAATATCTCTTCATAAATTTAAATCAGCTCTATACACACATAACAGTGTTTGCCATTCGGCAATCCGGGAAACATATTTGGTCTACCGAATCTTTTAAAACAGCCAGAAGAATATTCAAAACTGCCGTCATCCAACATCTCAATTTCAACGTGAGTAAATAAAAATTGCAAACTTTAAATTTTTTATACCGTGTCTATAGTGATAAAAGTCTAGTCTGCACAATCGATTTTCTTAAATTTGATCAGCGATATCATTGTAAATGTCTTTGTTTCAGGAATCGGAACTTGTGCCGAAAGTTAAGGGCATTTTTGATACGGCTACTTACGAAAACGTGTCAGTGTGGAAAAGGGCGGGCGATCCATCCGGCATCCGAAAGCCAGTTCAATTATTACGTCCCAATTGCTTATTGCATCACAAAGTTCATAATTGCACAGGTCGTGCATTTATTGACAATGACTGTGCAGCACAGGAAATGTATAATAATGCCCGTTAATGACGTGAATATTTCAGATTCGTTATCGATTTATTAAAAAGCGAAAGTTTCAAGAGCAAGACTGTCTCACTTCACATGCATGCAAACCACCCTACCCCGGAAGCAGATTTGGTTTTTCTCCGCTCTCTTACTTCTTCCAACAAACTGCGTCTGTTTTGGGATGCACGCAAACGTGTGAGTGCAAATTACAAATTTAAATCGATAAGTTCATGAAGTAGACTATTTTATTATTGTGAACGAGTGTTTGTGATAATAAATCAAATTCAACGATAAAAATTAAATTTAAAAAATCTCATTTTCAGGGTTCATGCGATCGCTTCAAAGAATTGAATGAAATGTTCGAGCAATGGGGAATGGGCTTGTGGAGTTCGCAAATTGACGAGGAGACTCTGTTGAATATCGTCAACAAGTTCAACCACGTCAAGTTGATAGGCACTATGGCACTAGACATGAGCGTGTCGGCGATCGCGGAAGTGTTCAATGTAAAATAATATTTTATTATTTAAAAAAATGTTATAAAAAATGTAATTTCCTATTTTTATTATACTACTGAAATTGAGACAACAAAATAATTAAACAGAATGCAAAGTCGGTCTCTTACTGATGAGGGGAAAATTAACAACACTGTGTCTAACTTTTCACTTTTCCAGGTCATCCGTTACTCGGATCGCTCTCGCAGTTTCAGCATGGAATATTCAAGGACCAATATCGATGCTCTAATCGCCTCTCTACATGGAGAATTGGATAGAGAGAGCGACGATTTATTCATAGATCGGCACTCGAGTCCATTTCATTAGTTGAGAGCGGTCGGTTGCTCTTTCCCTCCGCCCCCTTCTTCTCGGCCCGATCCTCCCAACCCGGACCTAGCCAGCCGTGGGAGTAAGGCTAACCATGGTTCTCCCGCTCTTCTTGGGCGACCATGAACGTCCTCTCACTTGCCACCGACGGGGAGGACGGCTCTTTTCGATCAAGCCATCATGAAGATCAATGCCGATATCGTTGGACTGTGTGAAGTAAGAAGAAAGGAGGAAGGAGTGTTGGACCTCAACGACTCGTCTGGGACGCTCTACCACTCGGGACGATTCGCAAATCGATCAGCAGGCTGCGGTTTCTTCGTCCATCGGAGGATGAAGTCGAAAGTGGTGCGTTTCTTGACTATTTCACCCCGTATCGTTGTGTTAGATCTCCGCCTCCCAAACAGTGTCCTTCTTAGACTAATTCAATGCTACGGTCCGTGCTCTACTCACTCTGATGACGAGTACGATGATTTCCTATCTGACCTTGAAAGCGCGTTTGGAAAAGTGGTGCCGGAGCGACAGAGATTTAGAAAAATTTACAAGGTTATCTTGGGGGATCTCAACGCAAGAGTGGGTACTAGAAACACTGGAGAAACGGCTGTCGGGAAATTCGGATATGGGGATCGTAACGAGAGAGGGGAAAAACTGGTGACACTATGCGAAAATCTAAAACTGGTGGTAGGCTAACACTATGTTCCAGAAGCAGGTTAGTCGCTGTCATACCTGGGTTTCTCCCACCGGTACAACTTCCAATCGAATAGATTATATCCTTTACCCCAGCGATTTCCCAGTCACAGACGTGGATGTAGTTAATAAACTAAACTTCACTTCAGACCATCGCATGGTGCGCGCCAAACTAGTCATTGAAGGGAGACCGCACGGGCCCCTCGGGAATGCATCAAATGGTGGGACTTTAGACAGTGATCGCTACAAACTACATCTAGCGGCTGAACTATACGGTACCCCAGTCGATTGTGATTACGGTACATTGGTTTCCTCCATCCAAAGGGCGGCTCATTCCTCAACTATCCCAACTGTTGCGGTCCCTCGCTACTCTGCTAGAACCAACAGGCTCTTTGCAGAGAGAGCTAAAATAAAATCGACTGTACAGGGAAGGGATAGGATTCGGTGGGTCGCGGTTAATAAGGCACTCAGAGGGAGCATTCAACAGGACGCAGTAGATAGAATGACTAGGATGGTGGAAAAAGCAGTGGCCGAGGGACGGAACTACAAAAAGGCCCTCGGTAGTCAGAGTGTCGGAGAGAGAGCGAATAGTCAAATTGCAAGGAAAAGGAGGAGTGGTAAGTTCTCAAGCCGAGCTAGAAAAAGGTATTCAAGGACTATTACAATGAATTGTATCGAGGAGACAATGGCAGAAGTTACAGAGTGAAAGAGTCCGAGGATGAATTCATCCCCATTGGTAGAGACGAAATTGAGAGCGTGCTAAGAGGTTTCACGTCTGGGAAATCTCCGGGGGAAGATAAAATATCTGGGGAAATGCTCAAAATGGGTTCTGATATCCTATCACCATACCTAGCGTCTACCTTCAATAAAATCCTCATTGAAGGCTCTATCCCAGCTGGTTTCGGCGATAGTCGAACAATCTTACTCCACAAGGGCGGGGACAACACCAACCCCAAAAAATTATCGCCCCATTTCATTACTCCCGGTCATTCAAAAGACCCTCACCGCCGTCATCAACAATAGAATCGGTCGCTCTTTAGATAATCAAAGATCAAGGGAGCAGCAGGGATTCCGGGCGGGGCACTCTACGGTAGATGGTATCTTCACTCTAAATACTCTCATATCAAACTGCAGGGAATACAGGCGCCCTCTCTACCTCCTTTTCCTAGACGTTAGCAAGGCTTTTGACTCTGTACTGTGTAACTCCGTTCTTTCTGCTCTCGAACGCGACGGTGTTCACTCAACGTACACCAAGTTTCTGCAGTCACTCACAGTACAGAGCAAAAGTTCAATCATCGTCAATGGGAAAGCAGTAGAGGTTTCTATCGGAAGAGGGGTGCGTCAGGGGGATGGTCTGAGTCCGCGTCTATTTGTCTCGGTGATGGATACTGTATTCAACAGGGGTCCAATGGCGTAGAAAAGGAATATGCATAGACGGCGAATATCTCTCACATATTCTCTACGCAGATGATTGCGTACTTATTTCCCACGACTCACGCCAAATCCAAAATATGGTAACGGAACTAGAAAGGGAACTACTTGCGGTGGGCTTGCAACTTAATGGCTCAAAAACTGTCGCTTTGACGACTAATCCAATGGGCAGATCGGTCGTGGTAGGAGGTCTAGTAGTTAAGACGGTGGATAAGGTGGTGTATCTTGGGCAAGAAGTTACTCTTGGTCCGGATAGGTTTAGAGGAGAAATACATAGGCGGGTCAGAAGCGCGAATTGGGCATTTTCTAAATACTCGGAATTCTTCCGAAAGCGAGGATGTCCCATGCCGCTCAAAAAGCGCTTATTCGACGGTGTAGTTCTCCCCGCACTCTTGTACGGAGCTGAAGCCTGGGTACCTTTGTAAACGCGAAAAACAAACACTCTCTGTCGCCCAGCGCAAACTTGAACGCAAAATGATAGGAATCACCGTATTCGATCATGTTACCAATGACCGGATCCGTGGCATCACAAAACTGAAGGATGTTGTTAGAGAGGCGGAAAAGCGGAAATGGATATGGGTAGAGAGAATCTCGAAATTGTCCCACGATCGGTGGAATCGGAAGATGGTCGATTGGACACCAAGAGGGAAGCGAAAGAGAGGAAGACCCGCTAAGAGATGGAGAGACGACTTCGTCAACGCTGCTGGTCCTCAGTTCATGCAACTCGCAAGACACGATCACAGGCAATGGAGAACTATCATGGCAACCCAGCTGAATTAACACCCTCACCCAGCTGATAAAGTTGATTAAATGTAAAATGTAAATTGCTTATTCACCACCGCGATGAATCGCTTGTTAGGTGGCCGCTGTTGGATAAATGCATTTTTTTCAACCATCTATAATGGATCATGAGAAATATGATTGCTTACCATGTTGTAAATTTATTATGATGATAAAGTATATGCTTCAAGAATATACGACAGTTAGAGATGCCAAATTAGCGTCAGTTTTCAATCAACCCAGCTGCTATGAGAGAGCGTGATTGAGTGAGAGATTGTGGTAGGGAGAGAGTTTGCAGTGAGAGTTACGAATACGCTTCCGATCTCACCCTACCAGGTCGGAAGCCCGGGTGGTATAAGAGACTCGTCGTCCTCAACCATTCGCTCACTCCGCTTTTTCATGAGTTCAGCGTTCTCCGCATTTCCATCCCTCACTCTCTCTATTCCTTCACAGTATTCCCATGTTTGTTGAATCCGTATAGATTTTATCGGATCATTCGAGAATTCTTTTCTCTCTCTCTCTGATGTAACGTTAAACATCATCGAAAAGTCCCGAAGTATCTCACTTGCCTGCTGAAAAATTTCAACCAAAACCCCGATCAAGATAAAGATTTGAGTTCCCGCATTTTTCTTTTTTTTAGTGAATATCTCGGGTCCCAGTAAAGTTAGACACTTGAAATTGGGAAAGTATGAATAAATAATGTTTTTGCACCAACAATCAAAATTTTTGATGGCTAAGTTAACAGGGAGACTAGATATTAGCGGAAACAAAGTGCGGGAATTCAAATATTTATCTCGATCATGGTTTTGGTCGGTGAAGAGAGTTGTCATTGAATTTGCGGAACAATCAAACCAATGTTTCCTCGATTTCCAATCTGCAATTCATTTTTTAAATAATTAATTGTTTAGCTAACCGACGAGCAAAAAACTTCTTCCTCTTTTCGTGAAATTCTATCGCCTATGGCAAATTATACATATTGCACGACAGTAATGCTGCGCAAATTTCATGGGGTGCAAGGTGCACTTAAGTTTT
>BTSY01000286.1:0-21406 GCA_036245785.1 Pristionchus fissidentatus
ACCTATTGGCGCAATTAATGTAAAGGGCGGCTTGTTCGTCTGATATGTGATCCGTCGGTCTCGGCCGGCGGCGCAACATAGTCCCATGCCAACTGCTTGCAGTGGTGTGGAGATGGAGCGTACACACTAGGACCCGAAAGATGGTGAACTATGCCTGAGCAGGACGAAGTCAGAGGAAACTCTGATGGAAGTCCGAAGCGGTTCTGACGTGCAAATCGATCGTCGGACTCGGGTAATAGGGGCGAAAGACTAATCGAACCATCTAGTAGCTGGTTCACACCGAAGTTTCCCCCAGGATAGCTGGAGTTTAAGTTTGTTGTATCTTGTAAAGCTAATGATTAGAGGACTTGGGGACGAAATGTTCTTAACCTATTCTCAAACTTTCAATGGGTATGATGTCGCGGTTGCTTAAGTGAACCGTGGCTGCGAAAACAAGCTCCAAGTGGGCCATTTTTGGTAAGCAGAACTGGCGATGTGGGATGAACCAAACGTCGGGCTAAGGTGCCTAACTCTCCGCTCATGAGACCCCATAAAGGGTGTTGATTGATATAGACAGCAGGACGGTGGCCATGGAAGTCGGAACCCGCTAAGGAGTGTGTAACAACTCACCTGCCGAATCAATCAGCCCCGAAAATGGATGGCGCTTGAGCGGGGGGACCTAAACCCGGCCGTTGTTGGCTTGTACGTTTCGTGCGTCTGGCCTCAACGAGTAGGTGTGTCGCGGTGGTTAGCGTCGAAGGCTTAGGGCGTAGGCCCAGCTGGAGCTTCCATCGGTGCAGATCTTGGTGGTAGTAGCAAATAATCAAGTAAGAATCTTGATGACTGAAGTGGAGAAGGGTTCCACGTGAACAGTAGTTGTATGTGGGTTAGTCGATCCTAAGATACTGGCTAATGCCTTGTATCATTGACGTCGAGCTTCGTGCTTCTCGTCTAATATCGAAAGGGAAACGGGTTAATATTCCCGTACCTGTAAATGTGAATTGGTAGTCGCAAGACTGCCTTGGCGGTAACGCATTCGAACTTGGCGATGCTATGTGTGATCCGGGCTAGAGATCTCTTCTCTAGTTAAGGAACGGACTCCCCTGGAAACGGTTCAGCCGGAGATAGGGACGTTGTTTCCGTATAGCGCCACGGTTTCTGTGGTGTCCCGTGTATCATGCATGGCCCTTGAAAAGCCAAGGGAGCAATTCAATTCGCATTACTGATCGTACCCATATCCGCAGCAGGTCTCCAAGGTTCGTAGCCTCTAGTCGATAGAATAATGTAGATAAGGGAAGTCGGCAAATTTGATCCCTACCTTCGGAATAAGGATTGGCTCTAAGGACCGGTCTGTACGGGCTTTGCAATGAAGCTTGGTCGGTGGCGCTTTGATTGGCTGGGCTTCGGTTCGGTTGATCTAATGGCGTCGCTGCCTTGTGGACTTGCCTTGCTGCGTGCATGCGTTTCGGCGTATGTACTTCGTGCGACACTTAACGGTTGACTTAGAACTGGTACGGACTCGGGGAATCCGACTGTCTAATTAAAACAGAGGAGATAGATGGTCCTTGCGGACGTTGACTATCTCTGATTTCTGCCCAGTGCTCTGAATGTTAACGTGGAGTAATCTGCTTAAGCGCGGGTAAACGGCGGGAGTAACTATGACTCTCTTAAGGTAGCCAAATGCCTCGTCATCTAATTAGTGACGCGCATGAATGGATTAACGAGATTCCCACTGTCCCTATCTACTATCTAGCGAAACCACAGCCAAGGGAACGGGCTTGGAAAAAACAGCGGGGAAAGAAGACCCTGTTGAGTTTGACTCTAGTTTGACTCTGTGACGAGTCTTGAGAGGTGTAGTATAAGTGGGAGACCTCGGTCGCAATTGAAATACCACTACTTTCATTGATTCTTTACTTATTCGGTAATACGAGGATTGGAGCTCGTTCTCCTTCCTTCTGGTGTTAAGCGTCGGCTCTCGGAGCCTTCGCGACTCGGACCGAAGACAGTGTCAGGCCGGGAGTTTGACTGGGGCGGTACATCTATCAAAACGTAACGTAGGTGTCCTAAGGTGTGCTCAGAGGGGACGGAAACCTCTCGTAGAGCAAAAGGGCAAAAGCCCACTTGATCTTGATTTTCAGTACTAATACAGACCGCGAAAGCGTGGCCTATCGATCCTTAAAACCTTGATGGTTTCAAGTTTGAGGTGTCAGAAAAATTACCACAGGGATAACTGGCTTGTGGCAGCCAAGCGTCCATAGCGACGTTGCTTTTTGATCCTTCGATGTCGGCTCTTCCTATCATTGCGAAGCAGAATTCGCCAAGCGTTGGATTGTTCACACCTCTAATAGGGAACGTGAGCTGGGTTTAGACCGTCGTGAGACAGGTTAGTTTTACCCTACTGTTGACTGGTTGTTGCAATAGTAATCCTACTTAGTACGAGAGGAACCGTAGGTTCGGACCACTGGTTCATGCGGCTGGTCGATAGACCAATGCTGCGAAGCTACCATCTGTTTGATTATAACTGAAAGCCTCTAAGTTAGAATCGGGGCTAATAAAGGTAACTATGTTTTGGCTCCCCGGTGTCGGGGTGGCTCTCTTTAAGTACGCCGCAAGGCTACTGCGTATGCCCTTTTCTATGACCTTGTCTGTTCGGGGAATCTGTTCAGGCTGTCATATCGGATCATTCCGATTCAATGTCGGGGCGCGAGATCTCTTGTAGACTACTTGAGTAGTGGTCGAGGTGTTGTACTCAGTAGAGCGACGCATGTCGCGATCTGTTGAGACTCTGCCGTTGACCGTTTGGTTTGTTTTTGCTTTTTTTTTGGTAGTGCCCATTGGTCTGGTATCAGGGTCTTGCGTCCGGCCACTTGGTGGCTGGGTTCGGTCGGCAGGTTAGTGGGGTAGCCAAATGCTCGTCATCTATCAAGGGGGTTCCTTATGCGTTTTCACATGAGTCTGTGACTGGGGAGGTTGGAAGATGGACGCTTATGTGTTTGCACATGAGTCTGTGAGAGGGGATAGGGAGGGGGTGAGGTTCATGTGTTTTCACATGAGTTTGCGATTTCTTCGCAAGTTCATGTGAATTCACATGAGTTGGTGGTTGCTCAGTCAGTCTATGTGTTTTCACTTGAGCCGATAAGTCACTACCACTCATCATATGGGTATCCCCATAGGATTGAGGATGGCTTTCGTCGAAACTCGCATTTTTGCTTGAGTCGCAAATGTTACACAGCCATGGTCGGTCGGGGCATGGTCCCGCGCCTATATTCGTCTAAAGTGATATGAAGTCGCTGTTTCTGCTTGTCAGAGACGTCTGCGATGCAATCTAATGCGAGAGCCCTTATGTGGTTTGAGCGCTTTTGACTGTTCATTGCTAATCAGCAATAAACTTCCCATGTGGCTCCATCAAACTTCATGTTTGGGATGCTCATGTGAAAGCAAACGAATCCTCATGTAAAATCCATGCTCGTCTAGGCACGGTTTTGTCGGTTCATGCAAAATCACGAGAAATTCTCGTGAGACGGTGACTTTTTCAAGTTACCTGGTTGATCCTGCCAGCGGTGATATGCTCAGATAAAAGATTAAGCCATGCATGTCTAAGAACATATGTGTAAACATGAATCTGCGAACGGCTCATTATGAACACCCCTAACCTACCCAGTTATCGTATCCGAAACGGATATCTGCGTTAATTTTGGAGCTAATACGTGCACCAGAGCACCGCCAGCAATGGTAGTGCGCACTTATTAGAACAAGGCCGACTGGGGCAACCCTTTTGGTGACTCTGAATAATTTCGCGGATCGTATGGTCTTGTACCGACGACGTACTGGTCGGGGGGGTGCCCTATCAACTATTGATGGAAGTCTATGTGTCTTCCATGGTTGTAACGGGTAACGGAGAATCAGGGTTCGACTCCGGAGAGCTAGCCTTAGAAACGGCTATCACATCCAAGGAAGGCAGCAGGCGCGTAAATTACCCACTCTCAATTCGAGGAGGTAGTGACTATCAATAACGAGACAGATCTCTTTGAGGTCTGTCATTGAAATGAGCACAACTTAAAGACTTTAACGAAGTCTATGGGAGGGCAAGTCTGGTGCCAGCAGCCGCGGTAATTCCAGCTCCCAACGTGTATATCGTCATTGCTGCGGTTAAAAAGCTCGTAGTTGGATCTAAGTTTATGACAGTAGTTCTCCATGTGAGATACTGCGTGTCTGAACTGTTTCGCCGGTTTTCCTTGTCTTCGGACTTGGTGGCTGGTGTTGTAACTTTGATTAAATCAATGTGATTAAAACAGGCGTTTGCTTGAATGCTTTATCATGGAATAATAGAATATGACTTCGGTCCATTCTGTTGGTCTTGGGATTGAAGTAATGATTAAGAGGAATAACTCGGGGGCATCCGTATCGCTGCGTGAGAGGTGAAATTCTTGGACCGCAGCGAGACGACCGATTGCGAAAGCATTTGCCAAGAATGTTTTCATTAATCAAGAACGAAAGTCAGAGGATCGAAGGCGATTAGATACCGCCCTAGTTCTGACCGTAAACTATGCCAACTAGCGATCAGGTGGTGGTAGTTTAGCCCTGCCTGGGAGCTTCTCGGAAACGAAAGTCTTCGGGTTCCGGGGGTAGTATGGTTGCAAATCTGAAACTTAAAGGAATTGACGGAAGGGCACCACCAGGAGTGGAGCCTGCGGCTTAATTTGACTCAACACGGGAAATCTCACCCGGACCGGACACTATAATGATTGACAGATTGAGAGTTCTTTCTTGATTTGGTGGTTGGTGGTGCATGGCCGTTCTTAGTTCGTGGATTGATCTGTCTGGTTTATTCCGATAACGAACGAGACTCTAACCTGCTAACTAGTGGCGCGATAGTTTGGTCGTGTCTACTTCTTAGAGGGATAAGCGGTGTTCAACCGCATGAGATTGAGTAATAACAGGTCTGTGATGCCCTTAGATGTTCGGGGCTGCACGCGCGCTACACTGGAAAGTGCAGCAAGCGTTTTTAACCTTGACCGAAAGGTCTGGGTAATCTTTTGAAAGCTTTTCGTGTTTGGAATAGAGGATTGCAATTATTTCTCTTGAACGAGGAATTCCCAGTAAGTATGAGTCATTAGCTCGTGCTGATTACGTCCCTGCCCTTTGTACACACCGCCCGTCGCTGCCCGGGACTGAGTTGCCTCGAGAAATGCGGGGACTTTCGGCGTTGGGTTTCCCTTCGCTGATGGGAACCGCATTAATCGCAGTGGCTTGAACCGGGCAAAAGTCGTAACAAGGTGCGATTAGGAGAACCTGACCGCGGATCATTGTCGATCACCCTTATTACGTACTGTAATTTGACTGAATTGAATGGAATGGAATGAATCTTATTGGATTATGAATGAAATACTGAAACTGTCTGGTGGCTATGAGACGTCGGTCGGAGCATGCTCTTCAGTGCATGTAGGCGGTCTCGTCAGGGCGAGTTCATTCTCGTGCCAGCCTTAAAGACAATCCCGGCCTCGAAGGGATTGCGCCGACATTCGCATTGGATCTCGAAATATGAACGATTGTTCGGCTCGGCGGCTCCGGCTGCTTTGCTGTTCGATCACCTTTGTACAACTCTACGTGGTGGATCACTAGAGTCTCGGTTCGATGAAGATCGCAGCTAGCTGCGATAAGTAGTGCGAATTGCAGATACAATGAGCACGAAATCGTTGAATGCACATGGCGCCGGCGGGATAACCGTCGGCACGTTTGGATTAGTGTTGAATGTACTATTGTGTCGTTCGCTCGCAAGGGTGTTCGACTGTGTCGTGGCGCGAGCTTCTCGGTAAGTTCCCGTCATCAGATCTCTTCGTGGCAAAGCTTGCTCGTGCTTCGGCGCTTGCATACCGCACCTCGTCGTGTCTCTTGTCTGATCCTCTGTGATAGGACGTTGCGTGACCGCCGATTCGTTAGCCGCCGCTCTTGGCTTTCGGTCGCACTGCGCATTTCCCTATTCCGCCGGGCCTCTGGGCGGCAGAGCTTCAGCATGCTATGGGAGACTAACGGCATCTGAGGATTCTAGTACGAATCAACCTAATCTCAAGCGTGACTACCCGCTGAACTTAAGCATATCAGTAAGCGGAGGAAAAGAAACTAACAAGGATTCCCTGAGTAACGGCGAGTGAAACGGGATAAGCCCAGCGCATAATCGCTCAGGTTCTACCTGTAGTGAGGTGTTGCGTATAGGCGCGTTCGTCTGGTGTCGGTTGTTGCTCGAAGTTCGCTCGAACGCGACTTCCCGTAGTGGGTGCTAGGCCCGTGCGGGCTTCGACTGTGCCAGTTGAGCGTGTCTTGGAGTAGAGTTGCTTGGAAGTGCAGCTCAAAGTGGGTGGTATACCACATCTAAGGCTAAATATGACCGAGACTTCGATAGCGAACAAGTACCGTGAGGGAAAGTTGCAAAGAACTTTGAAGAGAGAGTTCAAGAGAATGTGAAACCACGTGGGGCTAAGCGGATAGAGTTGACGAAACTGGCGGTGTTCAGTGCTCGTGATCGGGTTCGCTCGTGATCGGGTGCGCATTCATCGTCGGTGCGTGCTGGGACGTTTGGTGCTCCCTTCTGAAGGCTTCAGAGTTGCCCACGCTTGCGTGGTAGTATTTTGTTGCCGGAAGTTGATGTGAGCGCTAGGCGTAATCGTGGCCAGGCCTCTGCGCGGTCGGGCGTTCGGTTGTGCTCTGCTTGGTGGTCGGACATGTCTGGCTATCTCGTATGTGTGCAGCTGTGCGTTCGCCTGCCTATGGTCCACTCCCGGTATGTGAAAGTCGACCACCTATCCGACCCGTCTTGAAACACGGACCAAGAAGTCTAGTATGTACGCGAGTCATTGGGTATCAAACCTATTGGCGCAATTAATGTAAAGGGCGGCTTGTTCGTCTGATATGTGATCCGTCGGTCTCGGCCGGCGGCGCAACATAGTCCCATGCCAACTGCTTGCAGTGGTGTGGAGATGGAGCGTACACACTAGGACCCGAAAGATGGTGAACTATGCCTGAGCAGGACGAAGTCAGAGGAAACTCTGATGGAAGTCCGAAGCGGTTCTGACGTGCAAATCGATCGTCGGACTCGGGTATAGGGGCGAAAGACTAATCGAACCATCTAGTAGCTGGTTCACACCGAAGTTTCCCCCAGGATAGCTGGAGTTTAAGTTTGTTGTATCTTGTAAAGCTAATGATTAGAGGACTTGGGGACGAAATGTTCTTAACCTATTCTCAAACTTTCAATGGGTATGATGTCGCGGTTGCTTAAGTGAACCGTGGCTGCGAAAACAAGCTCCAAGTGGGCCATTTTTGGTAAGCAGAACTGGCGATGTGGGATGAACCAAACGTCGGGCTAAGGTGCCTAACTCTCCGCTCATGAGACCCCATAAAGGGTGTTGATTGATATAGACAGCAGGACGGTGGCCATGGAAGTCGGAACCCGCTAAGGAGTGTGTAACAACTCACCTGCCGAATCAATCAGCCCCGAAAATGGATGGCGCTTGAGCGGGGGACCTAAACCCGGCCGTTGTTGGCTTGTACGTTTCGTGCGTCTGGCCTCAACGAGTAGGTGTGTCGCGGTGGTTAGCGTCGAAGGCTTAGGGCGTAGGCCCAGCTGGAGCTTCCATCGGTGCAGATCTTGGTGGTAGTAGCAAATAATCAAGTAAGAATCTTGATGACTGAAGTGGAGAAGGGTTCCACGTGAACAGTAGTTGTATGTGGGTTAGTCGATCCTAAGATACTGGCTAATGCCTTGTATCATTGACGTCGAGCTTCGTGCTTCTCGTCTAATATCGAAAGGGAAACGGGTTAATATTCCCGTACCTGTAAATGTGAATTGGTAGTCGCAAGACTGCCTTGGCGGTAACGCATTCGAACTTGGCGATGCTATGTGTGATCCGGGCTAGAGATCTCTTCTCTAGTTAAGGAACGGACTCCCTGGAAACGGTTCAGCCGGAGATAGGGACGTTGTTTCCGTATAGCGCCACGGTTTCTGTGGTGTCCCGTGTATCATGCATGGCCCTTGAAAAGCCAAGGGAGCAATTCAATTCGCATTACTGATCGTACCCATATCCGCAGCAGGTCTCCAAGGTTCGTAGCCTCTAGTCGATAGAATAATGTAGATAAGGGAAGTCGGCAAATTTGATCCCTACCTTCGGAATAAGGATTGGCTCTAAGGACCGGTCTGTACGGGCTTTGCAATGAAGCTTGGTCGGTGGCGCTTTGATTGGCTGGGCTTCGGTTCGGTTGATCTAATGGCGTCGCTGCCTTGTGGACTTGCCTTGCTGCGTGCATGCGTTTCGGCGTATGTACTTCGTGCGACACTTAACGGTTGACTTAGAACTGGTACGGACTCGGGGAATCCGACTGTCTAATTAAAACAGAGGAGATAGATGGTCCTTGCGGACGTTGACTATCTCTGATTTCTGCCCAGTGCTCTGAATGTTAACGTGGAGTAATCTGCTTAAGCGCGGGTAAACGGCGGGAGTAACTATGACTCTCTTAAGGTAGCCAAATGCCTCGTCATCTAATTAGTGACGCGCATGAATGGATTAACGAGATTCCCACTGTCCCTATCTACTATCTAGCGAAACCACAGCCAAGGGAACGGGCTTGGAAAAAACAGCGGGGAAAGAAGACCCTGTTGAGTTTGACTCTAGTTTGACTCTGTGACGAGTCTTGAGAGGTGTAGTATAAGTGGGAGACCTCGGTCGCAATTGAAATACCACTACTTTCATTGATTCTTTACTTATTCGGTAATACGAGGATTGGAGCTCGTTCTCCTTCCTTCTGGTGTTAAGCGTCGGCTCTCGGAGCCTTCGCGACTCGGACCGAAGACAGTGTCAGGCCGGGAGTTTGACTGGGGCGGTACATCTATCAAAACGTAACGTAGGTGTCCTAAGGTGTGCTCAGAGGGGACGGAAACCTCTCGTAGAGCAAAAGGGCAAAAGCCCACTTGATCTTGATTTTCAGTACTAATACAGACCGCGAAAGCGTGGCCTATCGATCCTTAAAACCTTGATGGTTTCAAGTTTGAGGTGTCAGAAAAATTACCACAGGGATAACTGGCTTGTGGCAGCCAAGCGTCCATAGCGACGTTGCTTTTTGATCCTTCGATGTCGGCTCTTCCTATCATTGCGAAGCAGAATTCGCCAAGCGTTGGATTGTTCACCCTCTAATAGGGAACGTGAGCTGGGTTTAGACCGTCGTGAGACAGGTTAGTTTTACCCTACTGTTGACTGGTTGTTGCAATAGTAATCCTACTTAGTACGAGAGGAACCGTAGGTTCGGACCACTGGTTCATGCGGCTGGTCGATAGACCAATGCTGCGAAGCTACCATCTGTTTGATTATAACTGAAAGCCTCTAAGTTAGAATCGGGGCTAATAAAGGTAACTATGTTTTGGCTCCCCGGTGTCGGGTGGCTCTCTTTAAGTACGCCGCAAGGCTACTGCGTATGCCCTTTTCTATGACCTTGTCTGTTCGGGGAATCTGTTCAGGCTGTCATATCGGATCATTCCGATTCAATGTCGGGGCGCGAGATCTCTTGTAGACTACTTGAGTAGTGGTCGAGGTGTTGTACTCAGTAGAGCGACGCATGTCGCGATCTGTTGAGACTCTGCCGTTGACCGTTTGGTTTGTTTTTGCTTTTTTTTTGGTAGTGCCCATTGGTCTGGTATCAGGGTCTTGCGTCCGGCCACTTGGTGGCTGGGTTCGGTCGGCAGGTTAGTGGGGTAGCCAAATGCCTCGTCATCTATCAAGGGGGTTCCTTATGCGTTTTCACATGAGTCTGTGACTGGGGAGGTTGGAAGATGGACGCTTATGTGTTTGCACATGAGTCTGTGAGAGGGGATAGGGAGGGGGTGAGGTTCATGTGTTTTCACATGAGTTTGCGATTTCTTCGCAAGTTCATGTGAATTCACATGAGTTGGTGGTTGCTCAGTCAGTCTATGTGTTTTCACTTGAGCCGATAAGTCACTACCACTCATCATATGGGTATCCCCATAGGATTGAGGATGGCTTTCGTCGAAACTCGCATTTTTGCTTGAGTCGCAAATGTTACACAGCCATGGTCGGTCGGGGCATGGTCCCGCGCCTATATTCGTCTAAAGTGATATGAAGTCGCTGTTTCTGCTTGTCAGAGACGTCTGCGATGCAATCTAATGCGAGAGCCCTTATGTGGTTTGAGCGCTTTTGACTGTTCATTGCTAATCAGCAATAAACTTCCCATGTGGCTCCATCAAACTTCATGTTTGGGATGCTCATGTGAAAGCAAACGAATCCTCATGTAAAATCCATGCTCGTCTAGGCACGGTTTTGTCGGTTCATGCAAAATCACGAGAAATTCTCGTGAGACGGTGACTTTTTCAAGTTACCTGGTTGATCCTGCCAGCGGTGATATGCTCAGATAAAAGATTAAGCCATGCATGTCTAAGAACATATGTGTAAACATGAATCTGCGAACGGCTCATTATGAACACCCCTAACCTACCCAGTTATCGTATCCGAAACGGATATCTGCGTTAATTTTGGAGCTAATACGTGCACCAGAGCACCGCCAGCAATGGTAGTGCGCACTTATTAGAACAAGGCCGACTGGGGCAACCCTTTTGGTGACTCTGAATAATTTCGCGGATCGTATGGTCTTGTACCGACGACGTACTGGTCGGGGGGGTGCCCTATCAACTATTGATGGAAGTCTATGTGTCTTCCATGGTTGTAACGGGTAACGGAGAATCAGGGTTCGACTCCGGAGAGCTAGCCTTAGAAACGGCTATCACATCCAAGGAAGGCAGCAGGCGCGTAAATTACCCACTCTCAATTCGAGGAGGTAGTGACTATCAATAACGAGACAGATCTCTTTGAGGTCTGTCATTGAAATGAGCACAACTTAAAGACTTTAACGAAGTCTATGGGAGGGCAAGTCTGGTGCCAGCAGCCGCGGTAATTCCAGCTCCCAACGTGTATATCGTCATTGCTGCGGTTAAAAAGCTCGTAGTTGGATCTAAGTTTATGACAGTAGTTCTCCATGTGAGATACTGCGTGTCTGAACTGTTTCGCGCCGTTTTCCTTGTCTTCGGACTTGGTGGCTGGTGTTGTAACTTTGATTAAATCAATGTGATTAAAACAGGCGTTTGCTTGAATGCTTTATCATGGAATAATAGAATATGACTTCGGTCCATTCTGTTGGTCTTGGGATTGAAGTAATGATTAAGAGGAATAACTCGGGGGCATCCGTATCGCTGCGTGAGAGGTGAAATTCTTGGACCGCAGCGAGACGACCGATTGCGAAAGCATTTGCCAAGAATGTTTTCATTAATCAAGAACGAAAGTCAGAGGATCGAAGGCGATTAGATACCGCCCTAGTTCTGACCGTAAACTATGCCAACTAGCGATCAGGTGGTGGTAGTTTAGCCCTGCCTGGGAGCTTCTCGGAAACGAAAGTCTTCGGGTTCCGGGGGTAGTATGGTTGCAAATCTGAAACTTAAAGGAATTGACGGAAGGGCACCACCAGGAGTGGAGCCTGCGGCTTAATTTGACTCAACACGGGAAATCTCACCCGGACCGGACACTATAATGATTGACAGATTGAGAGTTCTTTCTTGATTTGGTGGTTGGTGGTGCATGGCCGTTCTTAGTTCGTGGATTGATCTGTCTGGTTTATTCCGATAACGAACGAGACTCTAACCTGCTAACTAGTGGCGCGATAGTTTGGTCGTGTCTACTTCTTAGAGGGATAAGCGGTGTTCAACCGCATGAGATTGAGTAATAACAGGTCTGTGATGCCCTTAGATGTTCGGGGCTGCACGCGCGCTACACTGGAAAGTGCAGCAAGCGTTTTTAACCTTGACCGAAAGGTCTGGGTAATCTTTTGAAAGCTTTTCGTGTTTGGAATAGAGGATTGCAATTATTTCTCTTGAACGAGGAATTCCCAGTAAGTATGAGTCATTAGCTCGTGCTGATTACGTCCCTGCCCTTTGTACACACCGCCCGTCGCTGCCCGGGACTGAGTTGCCTCGAGAAATGCGGGGACTTTCGGCGTTGGGTTTCCCTTCGCTGATGGGAACCGCATTAATCGCAGTGGCTTGAACCGGGCAAAAGTCGTAACAAGGTGCGATTAGGAGAACCTGACCGCGGATCATTGTCGATCACCCTTATTACGTACTGTAATTTGACTGAATTGAATGGAATGGAATGAATCTTATTGGATTATGAATGAAATACTGAAACTGTCTGGTGGCTATGAGACGTCGGTCGGAGCATGCTCTTCAGTGCATGTAGGCGGTCTCGTCAGGGCGAGTTCATTCTCGTGCCAGCCTTAAAGACAATCCCGGCCTCGAAGGGATTGCGCCGACATTCGCATTGGATCTCGAAATATGAACGATTGTTCGGCTCGGCGGCTCCGGCTGCTTTGCTGTTCGATCACCTTTGTACAACTCTACGTGGTGGATCACTAGAGTCTCGGTTCGATGAAGATCGCAGCTAGCTGCGATAAGTAGTGCGAATTGCAGATACAATGAGCACGAAATCGTTGAATGCACATGGCGCCGGCGGGATAACCGTCGGCACGTTTGGATTAGTGTTGAATGTACTATTGTGTCGTTCGCTCGCAAGGGTGTTCGACTGTGTCGTGGCGCGAGCTTCTCGGTAAGTTCCCGTCATCAGATCTCTTCGTGGCAAAGCTTGCTCGTGCTTCGGCGCTTGCATACCGCACCTCGTCGTGTCTCTTGTCTGATCCTCTGTGATAGGACGTTGCGTGACCGCCGATTCGTTAGCCGCCGCTCTTGGCTTTCGGTCGCACTGCGCATTTCCCTATTCCGCCGGGCCTCTGGGCGGCAGAGCTTCAGCATGCTATGGGAGACTAACGGCATCTGAGGATTCTAGTACGAATCAACCTAATCTCAAGCGTGACTACCCGCTGAACTTAAGCATATCAGTAAGCGGAGGAAAAGAAACTAACAAGGATTCCCTGAGTAACGGCGAGTGAAACGGGATAAGCCCAGCGCATAATCGCTCAGGTTCTACCTGTAGTGAGGTGTTGCGTATAGGCGCGTTCGTCTGGTGTCGGTTGTTGCTCGAAGTTCGCTCGAACGCGACTTCCCGTAGTGGGTGCTAGGCCCGTGCGGGCTTCGACTGTGCCAGTTGAGCGTGTCTTGGAGTAGAGTTGCTTGGAAGTGCAGCTCAAAGTGGGTGGTATACCACATCTAAGGCTAAATATGACCGAGACTTCGATAGCGAACAAGTACCGTGAGGGAAAGTTGCAAAGAACTTTGAAGAGAGAGTTCAAGAGAATGTGAAACCACGTGGGGCTAAGCGGATAGAGTTGACGAAACTGGCGGTGTTCAGTGCTCGTGATCGGGTTCGCTCGTGATCGGGTGCGCATTCATCGTCGGTGCGTGCTGGGACGTTTGGTGCTCCCTTCTGAAGGCTTCAGAGTTGCCCACGCTTGCGTGGTAGTATTTTGTTGCCGGAAGTTGATGTGAGCGCTAGGCGTAATCGTGGCCAGGCCTCTGCGCGGTCGGGCGTTCGGTTGTGCTCTGCTTGGTGGTCGGACATGTCTGGCTATCTCGTATGTGTGCAGCTGTGCGTTCGCCTGCCTATGGTCCACTCCCGGTATGTGAAAGTCGACCACCTATCCGACCCGTCTTGAAACACGGACCAAGAAGTCTAGTATGTACGCGAGTCATTGGGTATCAAACCTATTGGCGCAATTAATGTAAAGGGCGGCTTGTTCGTCTGATATGTGATCCGTCGGTCTCGGCCGGCGGCGCAACATAGTCCCATGCCAACTGCTTGCAGTGGTGTGGAGATGGAGCGTACACACTAGGACCCGAAAGATGGTGAACTATGCCTGAGCAGGACGAAGTCAGAGGAAACTCTGATGGAAGTCCGAAGCGGTTCTGACGTGCAAATCGATCGTCGGACTCGGGTATAGGGGCGAAAGACTAATCGAACCATCTAGTAGCTGGTTCACACCGAAGTTTCCCCCAGGATAGCTGGAGTTTAAGTTTGTTGTATCTTGTAAAGCTAATGATTAGAGGACTTGGGGACGAAATGTTCTTAACCTATTCTCAAACTTTCAATGGGTATGATGTCGCGGTTGCTTAAGTGAACCGTGGCTGCGAAAACAAGCTCCAAGTGGGCCATTTTTGGTAAGCAGAACTGGCGATGTGGGATGAACCAAACGTCGGGCTAAGGTGCCTAACTCTCCGCTCATGAGACCCCATAAAGGGTGTTGATTGATATAGACAGCAGGACGGTGGCCATGGAAGTCGGAACCCGCTAAGGAGTGTGTAACAACTCACCTGCCGAATCAATCAGCCCCGAAAATGGATGGCGCTTGAGCGGGGGACCTAAACCCGGCCGTTGTTGGCTTGTACGTTTCGTGCGTCTGGCCTCAACGAGTAGGTGTGTCGCGGTGGTTAGCGTCGAAGGCTTAGGGCGTAGGCCCAGCTGGAGCTTCCATCGGTGCAGATCTTGGTGGTAGTAGCAAATAATCAAGTAAGAATCTTGATGACTGAAGTGGAGAAGGGTTCCACGTGAACAGTAGTTGTATGTGGGTTAGTCGATCCTAAGATACTGGCTAATGCCTTGTATCATTGACGTCGAGCTTCGTGCTTCTCGTCTAATATCGAAAGGGAAACGGGTTAATATTCCCGTACCTGTAAATGTGAATTGGTAGTCGCAAGACTGCCTTGGCGGTAACGCATTCGAACTTGGCGATGCTATGTGTGATCCGGGCTAGAGATCTCTTCTCTAGTTAAGGAACGGACTCCCTGGAAACGGTTCAGCCGGAGATAGGGACGTTGTTTCCGTATAGCGCCACGGTTTCTGTGGTGTCCCGTGTATCATGCATGGCCCTTGAAAAGCCAAGGGAGCAATTCAATTCGCATTACTGATCGTACCCATATCCGCAGCAGGTCTCCAAGGTTCGTAGCCTCTAGTCGATAGAATAATGTAGATAAGGGAAGTCGGCAAATTTGATCCCTACCTTCGGAATAAGGATTGGCTCTAAGGACCGGTCTGTACGGGCTTTGCAATGAAGCTTGGTCGGTGGCGCTTTGATTGGCTGGGCTTCGGTTCGGTTGATCTAATGGCGTCGCTGCCTTGTGGACTTGCCTTGCTGCGTGCATGCGTTTCGGCGTATGTACTTCGTGCGACACTTAACGGTTGACTTAGAACTGGTACGGACTCGGGGAATCCGACTGTCTAATTAAAACAGAGGAGATAGATGGTCCTTGCGGACGTTGACTATCTCTGATTTCTGCCCAGTGCTCTGAATGTTAACGTGGAGTAATCTGCTTAAGCGCGGGTAAACGGCGGGAGTAACTATGACTCTCTTAAGGTAGCCAAATGCCTCGTCATCTAATTAGTGACGCGCATGAATGGATTAACGAGATTCCCACTGTCCCTATCTACTATCTAGCGAAACCACAGCCAAGGGAACGGGCTTGGAAAAAACAGCGGGGAAAGAAGACCCTGTTGAGTTTGACTCTAGTTTGACTCTGTGACGAGTCTTGAGAGGTGTAGTATAAGTGGGAGACCTCGGTCGCAATTGAAATACCACTACTTTCATTGATTCTTTACTTATTCGGTAATACGAGGATTGGAGCTCGTTCTCCTTCCTTCTGGTGTTAAGCGTCGGCTCTCGGAGCCTTCGCGACTCGGACCGAAGACAGTGTCAGGCCGGGAGTTTGACTGGGGCGGTACATCTATCAAAACGTAACGTAGGTGTCCTAAGGTGTGCTCAGAGGGGACGGAAACCTCTCGTAGAGCAAAAGGGCAAAAGCCCACTTGATCTTGATTTTCAGTACTAATACAGACCGCGAAAGCGTGGCCTATCGATCCTTAAAACCTTGATGGTTTCAAGTTTGAGGTGTCAGAAAAATTACCACAGGGATAACTGGCTTGTGGCAGCCAAGCGTCCATAGCGACGTTGCTTTTTGATCCTTCGATGTCGGCTCTTCCTATCATTGCGAAGCAGAATTCGCCAAGCGTTGGATTGTTCACCCTCTAATAGGGAACGTGAGCTGGGTTTAGACCGTCGTGAGACAGGTTAGTTTTACCCTACTGTTGACTGGTTGTTGCAATAGTAATCCTACTTAGTACGAGAGGAACCGTAGGTTCGGACCACTGGTTCATGCGGCTGGTCGATAGACCAATGCTGCGAAGCTACCATCTGTTTGATTATAACTGAAAGCCTCTAAGTTAGAATCGGGGCTAATAAAGGTAACTATGTTTTGGCTCCCCGGTGTCGGGTGGCTCTCTTTAAGTACGCCGCAAGGCTACTGCGTATGCCCTTTTCTATGACCTTGTCTGTTCGGGGAATCTGTTCAGGCTGTCATATCGGATCATTCCGATTCAATGTCGGGGCGCGAGATCTCTTGTAGACTACTTGAGTAGTGGTCGAGGTGTTGTACTCAGTAGAGCGACGCATGTCGCGATCTGTTGAGACTCTGCCGTTGACCGTTTGGTTTGTTTTTGCTTTTTTTTTGGTAGTGCCCATTGGTCTGGTATCAGGGTCTTGCGTCCGGCCACTTGGTGGCTGGGTTCGGTCGGCAGGTTAGTGGGGTAGCCAAATGCCTCGTCATCTATCAAGGGGGTTCCTTATGCGTTTTCACATGAGTCTGTGACTGGGGAGGTTGGAAGATGGACGCTTATGTGTTTGCACATGAGTCTGTGAGAGGGGATAGGGAGGGGGTGAGGTTCATGTGTTTTCACATGAGTTTGCGATTTCTTCGCAAGTTCATGTGAATTCACATGAGTTGGTGGTTGCTCAGTCAGTCTATGTGTTTTCACTTGAGCCGATAAGTCACTACCACTCATCATATGGGTATCCCCATAGGATTGAGGATGGCTTTCGTCGAAACTCGCATTTTTGCTTGAGTCGCAAATGTTACACAGCCATGGTCGGTCGGGGCATGGTCCCGCGCCTATATTCGTCTAAAGTGATATGAAGTCGCTGTTTCTGCTTGTCAGAGACGTCTGCGATGCAATCTAATGCGAGAGCCCTTATGTGGTTTGAGCGCTTTTGACTGTTCATTGCTAATCAGCAATAAACTTCCCATGTGGCTCCATCAAACTTCATGTTTGGGATGCTCATGTGAAAGCAAACGAATCCTCATGTAAAATCCATGCTCGTCTAGGCACGGTTTTGTCGGTTCATGCAAAATCACGAGAAATTCTCGTGAGACGGTGACTTTTTCAAGTTACCTGGTTGATCCTGCCAGCGGTGATATGCTCAGATAAAAGATTAAGCCATGCATGTCTAAGAACATATGTGTAAACATGAATCTGCGAACGGCTCATTATGAACACCCCTAACCTACCCAGTTATCGTATCCGAAACGGATATCTGCGTTAATTTTGGAGCTAATACGTGCACCAGAGCACCGCCAGCAATGGTAGTGCGCACTTATTAGAACAAGGCCGACTGGGGCAACCCTTTTGGTGACTCTGAATAATTTCGCGGATCGTATGGTCTTGTACCGACGACGTACTGGTCGGGGGGGTGCCCTATCAACTATTGATGGAAGTCTATGTGTCTTCCATGGTTGTAACGGGTAACGGAGAATCAGGGTTCGACTCCGGAGAGCTAGCCTTAGAAACGGCTATCACATCCAAGGAAGGCAGCAGGCGCGTAAATTACCCACTCTCAATTCGAGGAGGTAGTGACTATCAATAACGAGACAGATCTCTTTGAGGTCTGTCATTGAAATGAGCACAACTTAAAGACTTTAACGAAGTCTATGGGAGGGCAAGTCTGGTGCCAGCAGCCGCGGTAATTCCAGCTCCCAACGTGTATATCGTCATTGCTGCGGTTAAAAAGCTCGTAGTTGGATCTAAGTTTATGACAGTAGTTCTCCATGTGAGATACTGCGTGTCTGAACTGTTTCGCCGGTTTTCCTTGTCTTCGGACTTGGTGGCTGGTGTTGTAACTTTGATTAAATCAATGTGATTAAAACAGGCGTTTGCTTGAATGCTTTATCATGGAATAATAGAATATGACTTCGGTCCATTCTGTTGGTCTTGGGATTGAAGTAATGATTAAGAGGAATAACTCGGGGGCATCCGTATCGCTGCGTGAGAGGTGAAATTCTTGGACCGCAGCGAGACGACCGATTGCGAAAGCATTTGCCAAGAATGTTTTCATTAATCAAGAACGAAAGTCAGAGGATCGAAGGCGATTAGATACCGCCCTAGTTCTGACCGTAAACTATGCCAACTAGCGATCAGGTGGTGGTAGTTTAGCCCTGCCTGGGAGCTTCTCGGAAACGAAAGTCTTCGGGTTCCGGGGGTAGTATGGTTGCAAATCTGAAACTTAAAGGAATTGACGGAAGGGCACCACCAGGAGTGGAGCCTGCGGCTTAATTTGACTCAACACGGGAAATCTCACCCGGACCGGACACTATAAATGATTGACAGATTGAGAGTTCTTTCTTGATTTGGTGGTTGGGTGGTGCATCGGCCGTTCTTAGTTCGTGGATTGATCTGTCTGGTTTATTCCGATAACGAACGAGACTCTAACCTGCTAACTAGTGGCGCGATAGTTTGGTCGTGTCTACTTCTTAGAGGGATAAGCGGTGTTCAACCGCATGAGATTGAGTAATAACAGGTCTGTGATGCCCTTAGATGTTCGGGGCTGCACGCGCGCTACACTGGAAAGTGCAGCAAGCGTTTTTTAACCTTGACCGAAAGGTCTGGGTAATCTTTTGAAAGCTTTTCGTGTTTGGAATAGAGGATTGCAATTATTTCTCTTGAACGAGGAATTCCCAGTAAGTATGAGTCATTAGCTCGTGCTGATTACGTCCCTGCCCTTTGTACACACCGCCCGTCGCTGCCCGGGACTGAGTTGCCTCGAGAAATGCGGGGACTTTCGGCGTTGGGTTTCCCTTCGCTGATGGGAACCGCATTAATCGCAGTGGCTTGAACCGGGCAAAAGTCGTAACAAGGTGCGATTAGGAGAACCTGACCGCGGATCATTGTCGATCACCCTTATTACGTACTGTAATTTGACTGAATTGAATGGAATGGAATGAATCTTATTGGATTATGAATGAAATACTGAAACTGTCTGGTGGCTATGAGACGTCGGTCGGAGCATGCTCTTCAGTGCATGTAGGCGGTCTCGTCAGGGCGAGTTCATTCTCGTGCCAGCCTTAAAGACAATCCCGGCCTCGAAGGGATTGCGCCGACATTCGCATTGGATCTCGAATATGAACGATTGTTCGGCTCGGCGGCTCCGGCTGCTTTGCTGTTCGATCACCTTTGTACAACTCTACGTGGTGGATCACTAGAGTCTCGGTTCGATGAAGATCGCAGCTAGCTGCGATAAGTAGTGCGAATTGCAGATACAATGAGCACGAAATCGTTGAATGCACATGGCGCCGGCGGATAACCGTCGGCACGTTTGGATTAGTGTTGAATGTACTATTGTGTCGTTCGCTCGCAAGGGTGTTCGACTGTGTCGTGGCGCGAGCTTCTCGGTAAGTTTCCCGTCATCAGATCTCTTCGTGGCAAAGCTTGCTCGTGCTTCGGCGCTTGCATACCGCACCTCGTCGTGTCTCTTGTCTGATCCTCTGTGATAGGACGTTGCGTGACCGCCGATTCGTTAGCCGCCGCTCTTGGCTTTCGGTCGCACTGCGCATTTCCCTATTCCGCCGGGCCTCTGGGCGGCAGAGCTTCAGCATGCTATGGGAGACTAACGGCATCTGAGGATTCTAGTACGAATCAACCTAATCTCAAGCGTGACTACCCGCTGAACTTAAGCATATCAGTAAGCGGAGGAAAAGAAACTAACAAGGATTCCCTGAGTAACGGCGAGTGAAACGGGATAAGCCCAGCGCATAATCGCTCAGGTTCTACCTGTAGTGAGGTGTTGCGTATAGGCGCGTTCGTCTGGTGTCGGTTGTTGCTCGAAGTTCGCTCGAACGCGACTTCCCGTAGTGGGTGCTAGGCCCGTGCGGGCTTCGACTGTGCCAGTTGAGCGTGTCTTGGAGTAGAGTTGCTTGGAAGTGCAGCTCAAAGTGGGTGGTATACCACATCTAAGGCTAAATATGACCGAGACTTCGATAGCGAACAAGTACCGTGAGGGAAAGTTGCAAAGAACTTTGAAGAGAGAGTTCAAGAGAATGTGAAACCACGTGGGGCTAAGCGGATAGAGTTGACGAAACTGGCGGTGTTCAGTGCTCGTGATCGGGTTCGCTCGTGATCGGGTGCGCATTCATCGTCGGTGCGTGCTGGGACGTTTGGTGCTCCCTTCTGAAGGCTTCAGAGTTGCCCACGCTTGCGTGGTAGTATTTTGTTGCCGGAAGTTGATGTGAGCGCTAGGCGTAATCGTGGCCAGGCCTCTGCGCGGTCGGGCGTTCGGCTTGTGCTCTGCTTGGTGGTCGGACATGTCTGGCTATCTCGTATGTGTGCAGCTGTGCGTTCGCCTGCCTATGGTCCACTCCCGGTATGTGAAAGTCGACCACCTATCCGACCCGTCTTGAAACACGGACCAAGAAGTCTAGTATGTACGCGAGTCATTGGGTATCAAACCTATTGGCGCAATTAATGTAAAGGCGGCTTGTTCGTCTGATATGTGATCCGTCGGTCTCGGCCGGCGGCGCAACATAGTCCCATGCCAACTGCTTGCAGTGGTGTGGAGATGGAGCGTACACACTAGGACCCCGAAAGATGGTGAACTATGCCTGAGCAGGACGAAGTCAGAGGAAACTCTGATGGAAGTCCGAAGCGGTTCTGGACGTGCAAATCGATCGTCGGACTCGGGTATAGGGGCGAAAGACTAATCGAACCATCTAGTAGCTGGTTCACAACCGAAGTTTCCCCCAGGATAGCTGGAGTTTAAGTTTGTTGTATCTTGTAAAGCTAATGATTAGAGGACTTGGGGACGAAATGTTCTTAACCTATTCTCAAACTTTCAATGGGTATGATGTCGCGGTTGCTTAAGTGAACCGTGGCTGCGAAAACAAGCTCCAAGTGGGCCATTTTTGGTAAGCAGAACTGGCGATGTGGGATGAACCAAACGTCGGGCTAAGGTGCCTAACTCTCCGCTCATGAGACCCCATAAAGGGTGTTGATTGATATAGACAGCAGGACCGGTGGCCATGGAAGTCGGAACCCGCTAAGGAGTGTGTAACAACTCACCTGCCGAATCAATCAGCCCCGAAAATGGATGGCGCTTGAGCGGGGGACCTAAACCCGGCCGTTGTTGGCTTGTACGTTTCGTGCGTCTGGCCTCAACGAGTAGGTGTGTCGCGGTGGTTAGCGTCGAAGGCTTAGGGCGTAGGCCCAGCTGGAGCTTCCATCGGTGCAGATCTTGGTGGTAGTAGCAAATAATCAAGTAAGAATCTTGATGACTGAAGTGGAGAAGGGTTCCACGTGAACAGTAGTTGTATGTGGGTTAGTCGATCCTAAGATAC
>BTSY01000287.1:0-21389 GCA_036245785.1 Pristionchus fissidentatus
GTTGTCCCAAGTGTGTATTGAGTTATAGCTTGTCGTATTGCCACTCCTCCAGAAAGGAGGTACGGTGGCGAGTGATGATTACTCTAGGGGTACGGTAGCGGTTATCGATTGTTCTTCTTGCAATGGACACTATGTAATTGAGTGAACTCGGTGAGTGATAACTCTGCAAAAATTTACTATTTTTTATCTAACCAACAACCGAGTTTTTGTATAATCGTAAAGAAAGTTTTGTATGACTTTCCAACATTTATCAACGATCTAACAACAACGTACAACAAACAACAGAGTAACCCGTGAAAAAACATTAGAAATTAAAGAAAAAAAACGAGATCTACTATACTGAAAGTAACATATTTGGAGACGCTATCGTCCACTATGCTTTTTTGAGTTCATCTATAAAAAAATATCTGGACATGATTTTTATGTCCAATTTCATCCAACAACAAAAAATCTGCAATCAACATGGTATACTCTAGTGTGCGAAATGAAGAGATCACATCGCGCCCTCTAGTGTGCTTGCTCTATCTTACTGTAGGAGGTAGAGGTGGGAGGAGGGGGGATGCTGCATGTGCTGCTGTTGCCTACTCACTTCCGCTTGAAGGCGTTGCTTGCTGCGCCAGCTGCGCCCTGCAGCGCGCGTCGCGACAACCGCGCCGCGCCCGTGACCGAGTCGCGGCCCAGCCACTGCACCGTGATACGGTCCGTCACCTGAACACACACAGGCATACTCGACAATTGATATTCTGCAGGAGATTACAGTATATTACTGCCACAAAATATATCAATTCTTTGTTGATTATGATGAATAATTGAATTACGATCACGGAGAACATGACAGCGCATACTTCCTGACTACCGTAATCTTGCTTCGATCAATAATCTCTAGAACTACAGTATACCTTGAGTCCGATGGCGGACGGGTGCTCGATGGGCGTGGAGTGTAGTTGCTTGTTCGGCATGAAGTACGACTTGCCGGTGGGCTGCAATCGATATTCCTACTAAATACAGTAACCTCTCGGCAAAAAATATGCTGTCCACTTGCACATTAATAATGTGAAATATCATAATCAAGGTTTCCTTTAATCCCCTGTACGTACTGACCGATGGTTTTCCATGCTCCCAATAGAAATTATCACTGCCCCGCAATCATCGAATATTCAAGAAACGATTGGCAAATCACCCTGTCGTCAAAGACCTCCGTCATCTCAAGTGAACTTCGGAGAGTCCCCCCAATATCTTCCCCATATAATTTCAAATCCTGTTGCGCCTCGGGCGTTTTTATTATTTATTATTATTATATCAGCTGTTCTGCCTGCTCATAGCTACAGTGATAACATCCGCATTTACTCTACCGTAGCTTATTTTCGCATCGCAGATATATCGTAGTCTACAATAATCACCCATAACAACCGTAATCTACCATAATTCTACAGTAACCCCTGCTTACCGTAATCTTGACGCTGACGCCGCCGTCATGTACCGCCACAATCTCCACAGTTATCATCTTGCCGAAATCGATGGCCGTCTCGTCCGTCTCCGCTACCAGCCTGCATGTTTATCGATTAATTAATCGAAAAATAAAATCGAGTATTACAATAACCGATCTCTTTTGCACTTTCTTTTCTTTCGCCTGGATTATTATTAATAAGTTATTTAACAAATAACCGAACAGATCTCCTAATGCAAAACGAAAACAAATAGTTACAGGAATCGGCACCACCTGTGTTTTCCATCTGTAAATCCAGATATGAGTTCTAAAAACGGCGTGCATGCAATTTATTCAGTAGGGAAAACAGTTAATGACGTGAACCGGCCATCTGGTCTCTGCCTCCCCAGTAATCACGCGTATTGATCATTTCTGCCGACTACTAACTACACATACACAATATTATGCATGCATTTATCGCTTTTTTAAGAGCTCAGATAATGCGAACGGAAACAATTATTTTCTTCGAGAGCAAACACATAAGGGGCGTGACCGTTTCGCTTATGGTAATTTCGGAACACATAAATATTGATTTAATGTTCTAAAAGCAGCCCCTTCAAATATTGTGCATTTTTAGCCGGTCGGGAACAGAAGCTTTAAAATGTACAATTGCCAGCATTTGATTATGCTACTAGAATTTTTACTAGAACACAGTCCACAACAACGACAAGACATCTCCCATCCAAAATAGCCCGACGGATAGCAAAAAAAAAATAGTTTAAGTGTAAATCTTTATTGACTAACTCCTTAATGATGTTCTTCGCGCGCTCCAACTGCTCTCTGTTGGGCGCCGTGAGAGAGACGTGTCGGTCGTCCTCTATCGACACCTGAATTATTATTATTATTATTAATATTGTGTATCATGACATGCAATAGTGCTTAGATGAGACACCTGAAAGTGAGAGAAAGAAATCAAAGATCAATTCAAACAGAATGCAGAGCTGCGAGTACGGTACAACACTCAGACTCCCGTACTCAACACTGTTATTCCCCGCAGTCCTGCCGCACTCCATTCCTACCATATCACTTCCCCTCCTCTAGCGTATCGTCACTACGGTCCCCGCGTAGATCGAGCCGCCTCTTCCTACCATATCTATCTCATTCATCGCCCTACCGTATCCCGTCCCCTACCGTATACCTTCACTCCAGTCTCGGCCTCCACGTGCTTCGCTCCCATCGCGCCCCCTCTGAACAGCATCATGCGCTTGTACGACTCCAGCTGGAGCGACTCCAGCACGGGGACGGTCGACTGCAGCAAAATATATTATAAAATAATTAATTAATTAATTAATTAACACAAACCATTAACTTATGATATCAGAAAATTAAAAAAAAATGAAAAGAAAAGAGAAGTCGGCGCGCGTGTGTGCTCATAACAAGCAATTGCCCGATTAATCCACTAATCGATAAGGCTACCGTATACCTTAAACTGCTCTCTCGGTGCGGCAATCTCCTTGTCCTGTCGCTTCACCAATCGATCGATTGCCGACCGACCGCGCACCAGCGACTCGTGCAGCTGCTTCCTGCATACGAATTAATCCACTAATTATTAAAAGAATCAGTAATACATCTCGAAATCTAGCGCAACATTGAGAAACTTTGCCTAATCATGTCATCACCCTTGACCAGAGAATCATTTGTAACAAACATGGCACAGTCAAACACTATGAGCTTTTTTGCAAAGTAACGCTAATTATTCAACAGGTCACAGAAAATCATATTGCTATGACGATGAGTGTTTCGGGCCTTGGCCTAAACTAGAGGAAACACATCGAAAGCGAGAATGATTGTCGAACCAATGACTGACGATAAGGATTTCCGTAACGAGAAAACTGCGTTGTCAGTCCTCGTTTTTCAACAAAGCAACTTTCACCCGGCCATTCCTATTGTAAACACTGACGAAAGATCAAAGATCACCGGCGGGAAAAATAGTAACTCGCCTCGTTAGCCCGCTCGTCTTCACGTCCAGCTGCATCGCGGTGAAGCCCGCGGTCGTGCCTGATATATTGCATAATTAATTAGCTAATAATCAATTGTTCAATTCCCAAAAAAATACTAATTAGCAAACTACCGTAACCCACCGGCCATCTTGAAGTCCATGTCGCCCGCGTAGTCCTCGATGCCGCCGAGATCCGTCAGAATCTGCGGAAGCGTCGTGTGCTAATCGATGACTAACTCCACCAACTACCGTATCCCTGCCCCAGATAATCAATAAGCTACTACCGTATACCTCGTATTTCTCGTCGGGATTCGTCTCGTCCGTGATCAGGCCAATGGCGACGCCAGCCGCCTGCAAGTAGCACGTCAACTTTCAAAGGTAGTGATGACACAATGCAATCACAGACTAAATACTTCTTTCTAACAAGTGTTAAAAACAAGGTATGGCTATAATTTAGATTGAAACGCGTTGTAGGATTACTTTTCGCAATTTATTAGATCAAGAAACATATGGTAGACAAATTTTCAAATACCGTAAAATGACGATACGAGAGCTTGGGCCGTCAATTGAAGATACTTATTTAAAATAAAATCTCGTACCTGCGCCTTGATGGGCACGCCGGCGTCCAGCAGCGACATCGAACCGGCGCACACGGACGCCATCGACGACGAGCCGTTCGACTCAAGCACCTGAGAGACACAAATCTTTATCAGTTTCATGCTTTGAGGCAGGGCTAAAAGGCATGCTGGCCGCTTACGATTTTAAATTATATTGGTCTAATCAAAGAACACTGATCCACTAGTGTAAGGAGAATATGTTTCAATCCTGTTCAATGAACTGTGTCTGCAATTCCGTTTTGATCAACACCTTGGAATTATTTCTGTTTCGGTTTCCAAAATGCAAATATCACAACAAACCATCATGTGTATCAAATAGGCGGTCCTAGTGGCACGAAATCTCCTGCTTTTCTACTATCCTTAGGGTTCATTTGGCAAATGGGAAAGTTCACGCGCGCGCACACCTCACCTGGCACGCGAGCCGCACGCAGAAGGGAAAGTTGTCGGGCACGAGGTGCTTGAGCGCCTTCTCCGCAAGCGCGCCGTGTCCCAGCTCGCGACGATTCGCGCCACCGCGACCTGGCAATGTACGAAGTTCACGATGGTTGCACGTGGCACTCATTTTACACCGTTTTCATATGTGACTACCACAACCTGGGGGTAATTTGAGATGAGAACGGTGCATTCGTAGCACTTCCCGATAACAACAATTTTGCATATGAATTTTGATTTTTTTTTAATTGATTGCCCTTTGCCCCTATCTGCTCCCTTTTCAATATCACCTATCTCGGATTCCCTTCAATAGTTGATTTAATAATTACAGTTAAATTCTCGCCTCTCCCTCCTCATTCATTCACTCCCACACCCTCCGCTCATTCGGGGCGGTCGCTCTTTATTTTCGTTCTAACCCCTGTCCACACTCGCCCTGCCTTCGCCTGATCCCCCTACCGTACCCCTCCCCCATCATCTACCGTACTACTCACACCGCACCATGCCCGTCACGCCCTCGCCGCCCGGGTCCTCACAGTCGGTGAGTGGCTACTGTAGGAATAATGTAATCAAATAAAAAAATCGTTCAGAGCGCGAAACACAAGATGGAGTGAAGAAGAAGAAGAAAAGTTGGAGTCTCGAAGGCAAGAACAAGAAAGGCGCCAAGAAGAGCCGGGCGCAGATCAAGGTTTGTGACCCATCCAACGACATACTGTACTCTTACCGTATCAAACAACCTAATGCACCTAACAAAATACCTTAACCCAAAACCCCTTTCAGGAGATGCTACTTGGCAAGGAGCGGATAAAGGAGGAGGACCTTGACGCACCGTAAGCGATTGTCTCCCGTAAGCTCGATCAATCACTACTTACTACCGTAATTTACACTCATAGATCGCGCCTTGCAGGCCCAACTCTGACGCCAAGGACGAGTCGCTGCGCATTTTCGAGGTGCTTACGGTTTTTTTCAAAGCCAATTCCCGGTTTTCGAAAACCGGAAGTTACCGGAAATGACGTCACCTTTTGCAGCAACAACAGTTCATGGCGGAGAAGGAGGAATACGTGAGCAAGCAGCCGCAGATCGCCATCAAGCGAAAGGTCAAGAAGAAGGGCAAGGGCGGCGTTCGACGGTAAGCAGGCAGCATTAACGATTATTGATTGGAGGGCTACCGTAATCTCATTGGTCAGATACCGTAATCCATTTGCAGCGCCGAGACCCTGCGGCCGCTGCGCAAGCGCAACAGCAGTGCGGTGCTGAGCAAGGTGCGCTACCGTATACAATCGATAGAACACACTACCGTATACTAGAGTTTACCGATTGAAAAGTTCCGTGTTCAATAATGAGACCGGAAAAAGGGTTTCATCTCTACCGTATACCAATCGATACTATTTACCGTAGCGCCTACAGTATACCCTACCGCACTCCTCTTCAGCACGCATCGAGGGAGGACGCGCCGGCGTCGGGCGGCGTCGACACCTCGTTGTTCAAGGAACGAGTGAGTTCCCTTCCCGAATCGAATCGGAAATTAATTTCGCAAAACCGGAAATGCCTCGAATTCAGGCGTCCGCCAACAACAGCAACGCCAACAGTCCGGAAAACTCTGATCGCTTTCGGGAACGAGATGTGAGATACCTCGCATTGTGCCAGCAAGCTACAGTATCTCTGCGCACCACAATGGCACGTACAGTATCATGTTGCAGCGAAGGCGCGCGGCTGCCGCGCGGCGCAAGCGCGAAGAGTGCACACAGCAGGACCCGGAGCAGACTGCGGGCACCGAGTCGGGCACGGGCGCCAGAGACGGCGACTCCATACCACTCGCACTCGTGGGTTACATGATAAACCTCATAGATCGATGGGACTGAATCAATACCGTACCCTACTCCAGCACAGCGCTACAATATGCTTTCCTCGCAGGAGCCCGAACCGACACTGACCCTGCGCAAGGCGCCTACCATGATGTCCTCCAAGCGGACTCCGGTAGAGAAGGCGGCCCCCTCTCGACTGCAGCCAATCAGTGTAAGATATTATCGGTCGATAACTGACACCTACAGTAACCTCTAATTGATCGCCTAATCGCTGCAGGACTCTTCACCGAGCGAGGTCGTCCCGCGTCGACCCTCACTTCCGCGCACCGCTCGATCCGTCATGGGGTAGGCAATGAAATCGATAAATAACGATTACCGTACTCCTTCATGTATCGATCGATGACTGCTTTACAGTATGCCCACGACATCGTCTTTCGTGCAGAAGCCTAAACAGCGGCCGCCGCCATCCGGCCCTTCCACCGAGGAAGCACCGCAGTCGACACAGCTCGCACTCGTAAGCAAATACCGTAACCGTCGACGGTCTCCAATAATCGATACCGTAATCGAGCTACCGTAGTTATGTGCACGTTGCAGGAGCCCGAGCCGGATCTCGACCGTGTCCGTCGTCAGAAAGAGGCCGCCTTCATGAAGAGATTCCTCACCGCTCTCAAGTTGCTGGTTCGTTTTGACGACACTTCACACAGTATTTCCAAGGAATTTTTTTACCACAACGCCCTTTTTTACCACTTTCCCATATCATTTCCGCGACCTACACACACGCACCCAGTTTACTCGCCGATTAGACGCGGCCCATCCTGCTCTTGCAGCACGACCGACCCTTGCAGCCAAAACCTCCTACCCTTGCAGCCGAAGGCCGCGCCTCGCCCCGTCTCGCCGGCACCGCCCCGCTCCGAGGATTCGCCCTCCGACTCGAGCAAGCGACAGCCGCGCAACTTCAAGCAGCAGCATTTTAAATCACCGCAAGAAATGAGTCAGTCGGCGATCAACCCGAGGACTGGGTTACGGTAGGTATGTCTGATATCTACGTTAATCCCATGACTAATCGATACTTGGTTACTCAACACAATTCAGATGTCGATCGATGGTCGTAGCACTGACGTCATCTGCCCCTGATACCGTGCTTCCACTTCCCTCTGCTATTACAGTACCCACCTCTCTCTCTCTCTCTCTCTCGTTGTCGCTCCGTACTTCCTGCCAATCAATCTCTTCTGATTCAATAAACGGCCATTGATACTGGTAAATCATGCCGATGTACTCGTCTATCACAATGCAGTATTAAAACTAAAGTGAATATTCCAACCTTCTAAAAATACCGCAAAATAAATGGCATCGTAAAAAAATTCAGTAAAAATGGTTGAAATAATAGTAACAAGATCTGACTGAAACAGTAGGTTCTCATCATTAATACACTATCCGCAATAGTGCCCACAAGCATTCTTGCAGTATTCTTATAGTGCCCACCGATGGTCTTCTTACAGTACTCTCAGAGTAACTCAGTAAGAACTTCCCAATAATAACATATTCCTCACAGTACCCACCCATACTATTCTTACAGTATCACGGTATGAAAAAAATTGGTAGCAACATTGATTGCGTAAGGTAACGTGCCCCAGAAGCCTGATAAGCAGGGGATACGTAGATCTGTGCAGCAACCGGCCTTACCGGTGGGCCCCGGCAGAGTAGTCGCTTGTCGGCGTGAAGTCATCTTGATTCCGGTAGCAACTTTACCTTTACCTTTACCATCAGTAACCCGAGACAACACTGCCTCATACTGTACCCCCTACAGTACTCACCCAGAGTATTCTTACGGTACTATCACAGTAGTTCAGTATCCCCCCAAAGGAACCCGCAAGCAAACTTCCTCATACAGCTTTTATCGTAGCAAAACTGCCTGATACAGTATCTCCTACAGTACTCCAACAAGACCTTCTCGATACAGTAACTGCTACAGTACTCACCGATGGTGATCTCGTTGGTGGCGTAGCCGGGGAACTCGTAGTGCAGCAGAAAGCTCTTCTTGCGCTGTGATCTGAAACATATTTTTTTAAATATAAATATTTTTAAAAACGCATTTCCCCGTTGTAATTATCTAGAACACTTGCAATTTTTGTTTAATGCACTAAAATATTTAAAATAATAATAATAACAACAAACCCCAGCAGCTGGGCGATCGAATCGGGATGGAAGGCGGCCGAGGGCGCGTCGAAGGTGCATGTGGAGAGCAGCTGCCGAGGAGGATTTATTGAAGATTCGTTTTTTTCAAGCAAATAATCAAAATTATAATTTACACCATTTTAGGTGGGAAAAGCAATTGGATACGCTGCACTGTCAGACCAAACTGTACCTCATTTACATTATCATGGTAAATATCGAAGTTACAAAGTGACACGTCCACACATATTCTCACCCCCTTCTCACCTGCGTCTGTCCACGCTGGAAAAGCGCCGAGCCGTGCAACTTCTTGAACACGTCCACCTGTATACAATCTTACTCATTCATATTCATAAATTCGCCAAATTATTGCTTTAATTTAAATAAAATTAATAAAAAATATTAACCTGAATCGAGATGGGACGGAATTCGTCAATCTTCCTGCCATCACAGCGAATCGACGACCGCAGAATGAGCGATCTGAGCGATTCTACCGTAACCAAATTATCGTTGTACCGTATTCCCACCGCAAGACGTAATCTAGCCAAATAATTATCAATAACCTACCATACCCCACCAGATATAACATACGATAGTGAAATGCTCATAGGTAATCTGTTGTCCTCCGTTAGAAAAAAAACTACGGTCACGAAACAATAATCGATAATCTACCGTAACCCGTGCCCCAACCTACCGTAGCATCTTCTTGACGAGGACGGCGTATCGCTGGCGGATGAGCTGCTCGTCGTATTTCTGCCGCAGCCCCGGCAGCGCCTCACCCAGAGCCGCCTAAAAGAACATCGGAGGGTGTTACAGATTGTCCCTCAGGGCCCAAGATCAACCGAAGTAGGAGGTTAATCAATGACTGATCACGAACTACTTCCGGATACGGGGACTACGGTATGTTGCACTACTGGAATCGATAACTATCGATACAACAATCGAGAACTGATCGTGCGCCGCCCAAACACGGCTCGCGTATTACAAATTTACGAGCACTCGTCCGAAACGATAAAACGTTCCGTTGATAATCAGTGCTAAAAGACAGATACGGCTGCGAGAGAGCATGTCAAAGTGAGAGACACGTCGAGGTATGGAAAGAGAGTACACCACCAGTAGTCCATTTCATGAACGTATCACTTTAAAATTGTAATAATCTCACCTGGATGGCGACATCTCGGCTAATCTTGTCGTGGCGCGACTCGGTGAGCACAAACTCCAGCTGCATGCCGCACATCTCGAGCAGGTCCGCGTCCACCTTCGCATAGCTCACGGCCGGCTGTAATCAGGCAATGCTAAAATAATTTTAACTTCCAAAAAAATCATTTAAAAAAATCACTTAATTGTTTTTTTTCTTAATTTTTTTTCCATTTTTTCTCATTTACTTATACCTCAAAACCTGGGGTGTTGCCCCACAATCAACCACACCCTCCGCTCCAGGGTTGGGATCAAAATGTATTTTCAAGAAGTTTTTTGATCACAAAAAAATAAAAAGTACTCAAAATATTTTTAAAAAAATCAGCAAAAAATACTCAAGCCCTTTTAATTTTTTTTAATAAAAGTCTAGTTTTTTTGAGTAAAAAATCACAGCCCTGCTCAGTTCCTTGCCTACCGTAATACTCTATCTTTACTCACCGGGACTCGCTTCTCCTTGCCCGCCCGCTCCGCCAATCGATTGATGCCTCGAATCACCCTCTCCACCTCGTTCAACCCCGCGTCCATCGCTTCCTCCAGCTGCTCCAGCGCAATCTGACAACAATTGCAAATTCAAAATTTCAAAAACGCGCCTAAATTCTCACCAATTTTTCTCGTAGTGCAAATTTCGACGCGGAAGCATTTCACGTGGAATTGGGAAGCCGGAAATTTAAAAAAAATGATACCTGCTTGCCATCCATTTCAATCATGATGGTGCGTGGCGCTCCGTCGACGCCCGCGCCCGTCAGCAGCAGGTCGGCCGCGGCGTGTCGTAGGGCTGCACGCGGCGGGTTCACCAGCGGCTGTAAAGAAGGAAAAAAATTAACAAGATTAATTAAGAGGCGAATTTACAGGTGGTTGTAAGCATTTAAGTTTGGATCAGTAGAACAAAGAGACCGATTCACCGCAAAAAAAAACAATTGAGAATATGATGCCTGAAAGGCGCAAGGGTAGATTTTTGTAAAAGTGAAGCAAAATATATTTTACATACATAGTCTATGTAACATAGTAATACATATATACATTAACAATAACCTTTCCGTCCACGATCGCCACGCGCACCGCGGCGGACGCCGCGATTGTCGGAATCGGCGACAGCTGTAATAAAATGATTCAAAATTCAAATTCGCGCCTAAAATTCTCACAAAATCTCGCAGTAATGCAAATTTTGACGCTGATGGTAGGGACGGGCGTGTGAATTTATGAGTACGCGATAATGCAGTACTACCTGCGACGCCGTTGGGCTCGAAATACCGTATACCTCTGTTGTAAATTTCACAACTACTTTTCTGGTATTTTCGCAAAAAGAACCAATTTTCAGTTTGCGATTCAAAATCACAAACCTGACCCAGTCGCTGCTCCTCTTGAAACCAATGGCGTCGCACTAATAGTCTCTCTTTTCAAGCATTTTTATTATTAATTTGACTTAATTTGTAAAATCGAAGTTGATAAGTCGAAATGCGGTAGAATAAGCTATCGAATGATCATACTCTTGTAATTTATTTCATTCATCGGTGTGCAACCCGCCCGTAGCTGATGGACTTTATGGGGAATGGGCAGCGGGAAATTCAAAAAGGCGCCATTCGCTGATCAATACCTGCAGCGCAGTCGACGCGGCGTTGACCGCGAGCGTCACCGGGTCCGCGTCCTCGTCCGTCGCCAGCGGCTTGCAGTGCAGCTGCAGCATTAATAATTTAACTAATTGATCAACTACTTATTATTATTAGTGTAATTACAAACAGTCTACTCACCTGCTAGAGTTTACGATTTTTCTCTCACAAGTTCCGCATTTTTATAGCATTTCGAAAATGTTTGTATTATGCACACCATTCAATCGATTTCAGTAGTATACTGTATCCCCACCTGGATCTGGTCAGCTACGGTGGCTGGGATGAGCGGGCGGAGGGATCGATCGATGACACGCGAGATGAGAATATCCGTGTCGGACTGCGCCAGCTCGCGTCTGCAAGATACAACGTATTGATTTTTTTTGAAAGTCAGAGAAATTGTGATAAAATATGAAAAACAATAATAAATTGTGGCGAGTCTCATTTGTATGATAGTAAGCAATTACTAACACCATTTCATTGCACATATGGTTTCATTGCACATAAGTAAAATTACATAAACCCGTCGTACTTCAGGCGGAATAAATATTTAAAATATTTATTCCGCATGGAATACTTCAGGCGGAATAAATATTTAAAATATTTATTCCGCCTGAATTATATTTTAATTACTGAATTACTGAATTATAATATTATGTTTTAATCGATACAAAAGAATGTGCCAGATCAAAATTTCCCTCCGCATCGCACTATAAAAATTTTAACAACACTATTTTCCAAAGCGATCGTTTGCAAATTAGTAATAAATAATAATTATTCATCCTCCTGAATCATTGTAATTAGAGGGAATCTTCCCCAGAGCCTACAGTTACTATAATTATTTTGTAATTGTTTATATTATTCTACTATTCACCTGAGGTAGTTGGTGGGAATTTTTCCTACAGCCGCGGCCGACTGCCGGAAGTCCACCGTGAGCGGCGTGAATCCCGCGCCCGCAGCAGACGGATCCGCCGCCTTCGTCACTACCGTAGCCAGCACCTGATATTGATCTATCGATTTATCCAGACTACCGTAGTCGAAGGACTATCGATTACCAGTGGCTTAGCACGGCACCACAAACTAGCCTCAAAACGGCACACGGGGGGTGTAATCATACACGTATAATGACGGAAGAAAAATAACTAAAGAAATGGATAGCTCGGTAGTGTATCGCCATCCCAATTTTCACAGCTACCATAACCCATGGTCCCTACCGTACCCCGTCTACCGTAATC
Source organism: Pristionchus fissidentatus (assembly GCA_036245785.1). Lineage (NCBI taxonomy): Eukaryota > Metazoa > Nematoda > Chromadorea > Rhabditida > Neodiplogasteridae > Pristionchus > Pristionchus fissidentatus. The sequence goes on from BTSY01000287.1 coordinate 12,485, forward strand.
CTCACCGCGCTGTCTCCTCGGCTCGCGACCACTGCGGCGTCGGCGAACCGCGCCATGTGGCCGGTGCGCAGCTCGAGGGGAGGCAGGGAGGAGCCGCCCTCCGATTGGTGGTCGATGCTCACTGACTGCTCCGATGACTGCAAAGGATAGTTTAACTTTGCTTTATTTTATTGATTGTGAATCACCAAAAGTGAAGCACTAGGAACACATGATTTGCTTTCAATTGCGGACCACCGTCTTCATTTCACGTTTATTTACAAAATTCCAAACCCGATGTTAAGAAAAATTTTTTTGCTAGAATGCAGACCCGATAGGAATATTTGAGTCAATCTATCGCGGATCGATAAAGAATTTCGAGCACAATTTAGCCAGAAAGGGATCAGGAACGAGTGAGTGAGTTCTTTTAAAAAGGGGTAATTTTAACGCATGATTGAAACAATGCCAATGTCCGCAGTAATCACGACTAGGCACAGCAGATTTTCTCCATAATTTCAACGTTTGCAGAGATCCTCACCGCACTGTATCCGGATAGCGTGATGTTCCGGTTCTGGACGCTGCGGAGGCGCGGCGCCGTGTGTGTGCCTAGTCGGCGCAACATCTAAATCATGCCAAATGAACTACCAAATTCAAAAATCAAAAGCACTCTTAAATGTTTTAGGTTAGTCAAGCAAATATATTCATCTCGAGCGACAACAACTCATCAACTGCATACAAAATATCGTTTCGACGAAATAATTTATCAAAAGAGAACAACGTATTTACACGTAGTATTCGCGTACCACAAGGATTGATTGGGAACAATAGAAAAGTACAATTATGTATCATAGAGAGAGATCGATGTATGCTTGGGTACGGTAGTCAATGTGGGCTACAGTATCGCTATCGTACTCCTCATTTTCCCTTTGCATTGGGAGGGGCGGCGACGGGCGACGCACCGAGCATCCTGAGCTCCTCAACGAGCGGCTTGAAGAGACCGCCAAAGTCTGCAATTTTAATATCTTTAATAAATAATAAGACAAATAATTGATAAACGTGCGCTACTGTACTCCCGCTACCGTACCATTGTAGAAGTCCTTGTGTACGACTTCGTACGTGGACGAGGTGAAGGCGCCGTGCACGTTGATGTCGTGCATCTGAAATATACTGAAATCTTCGAGGGATACTGTATTCTCATTGTACACCCACAATCAGAAGCCACAGACGACATGAATCATCAACGGCAGCCTTCGCTCAGGCAATTGCAATGACTCATCATGCAGCGTATACATCATTATGAGAGTGAGGCAACTATATCCAATGAGGGTACGATTGCAATTCCAGCAAAGAAATCGCTTTTCAGCATTTACATTTTTTACTAACATTTTAACGCACCATTTCATACTCTTCCTTGGACATCTTCGTATCGGACATTCTGAAAATAATAATATTTTTCTGCATAGCCATTCTCCTCCATCCGATGCAATACTTCCTGTGGAGATAAACCATAAGCTGATGACATCATACGCAAACACTTACAAAAACACTTTATTGCAACTGGTTCTTCGTGTAAGCTTCACAATGTGGGGTGAGATTAACTAGAATTGCAATGTATTTCAACTACTCGAAAGGGGTGAGAGAAAATACTTGTAAGTCGTCTTCTAATCGATAAAGAAGAGGTATCGCATAGTGAGAGGTGTGGAATAAACAAAGTGGTGACAACTTCAGAGCAGAAAGTAGCATCAACATACAAGGCATCAATACATGGGAGTTACAGGAATCACTTGGGGTGGAGCACTGTCACATTTTGACCACGAATGGTTGTCAAGAGTTATGGCGACCAGTATACAACGATAGATAATGGTGAAGAGAGGGGGGGAAAGGGAGAATCGAGGTTACGAACGCATCTTCACGTACAAAAATGTGGCTGATTAGAATGAGCACAAGGGGGGGGGGGGGGGGGACACGGTTCAACAGGGAGATATGGGAGTGGGGCGCCCAGGAGGCGCGGGTTGGCGCGGCGTCTAGACCGAGGCGTATCCCTGGCGCTTGGCGCGGGCGCGGCCGACGAGGTACGCAACCAGGACGACGACGACCAGACCGGCGAGGCAGGCGCCAACAACGATGGGGACGATGTCGGAGGTGCGCGAGTCCAGCTGACACTGCTCGAAGGCTGCAAGGAAAACAAGTAATTGCATCATCAAGGGGCATTGCATTGCACTGTCAAATAATACATTTGTAAAACGATAACATCATACCGAAAAGTCAAAACACAGACTTCCATTGTTTACCAAACAGGCACGTTGTCGACACTCTAACTTTTGTGTGCTCTCTCGCCTTCGGTAAATACAGGAACTAATATTTTGACATTTTATTGATCGTATCATTTCATAAATGTAATAGCTCCTCTTCCCCTCCACCGTCAGCATTAAAAAAGTAAAATAATAAAAACAGTTAATTTCAAAATTATTCCCATCTTGATATGAATCACACCCCAGATTCTGTTACTGAGCACAAGAGTACACGCAGCCACCGAAAATAACTGAATAAACAATGATTTTCGAAATATCTAATCTCCTCCCTAACATCTCCCATTATTGATCATTCCTGGCTCATTTCGCCATACATTTCATCGCATCGCCCTGTTTACGCTACCATTCCGCTGCAAAACAGCCCTCACGCCGAATGAGTCATGTTTGTTAAGGGGAGGAACCGTAAGTCCGTTATTGCAAGATGAAAAAACAAGGCTCTGAGGCTAATCAGTGCATATTGCAAAGAATTGCAGAGATGTCCTACAGTATACTAATAAATTTCCCGGGAAGTCGAAATTTGGAGAAAATAAAGTTAAATTTTAGACCCTTCCTCACCATTCACCGGTGCAACCAGTGTTGCTGATTCGATGGATATTTTCTCTCCCCTCTCCGTAACAAAGGTTCAAGTGATAAGAGTCCTCCCTCGCGAAATCGTGCGCTCATATCAGAATGTTGAAGCGCCGACAATCGATAATGGACGACCAATTATTGATTAAATCTCGTTATCTCTTATCAAACTAAAATTAATGAATAGTTTATGAAGAACCAACATATAAATCGATATTAATCAAGTTCGTAATGGTATCGTGGATTGCCAAAGGTTTCCGTTCCAATTTTGGAGTAAAAATTAAACAATACTTTCCCCGCGCCAAATCTGTCAACTAATTGGTTCGGCGCCGCAGTTGGGCTGGATATTCGATTTGGAGCGGTCCGCAGCGGTGCCAGAAAATTCAACAAAGTGCGGTCTACATTTCGAAAATAAACTAGAGAATTTCGAATAAAATTCAGAGGTCCACAAATTGAAAATCTCCGAAACGGCGATCCGCAACTCGAGAATATTAACCCGTCGTTTTATACGTCCTTCACCGTACATCATCGTCCCACAGACAATACGGCGTGTCGTCACTCGATAGGAGAGGTATCGTACAGACGAATCGTCACTCACTCTGGGTCTCGGGGAAGTCGGCCTGGTCGAGGAAGGCGCCGGCAATCACTCGCGTGTCCTTCAGGTCGATCGTCGAGTCGTCCGAGAGCGCAAGGCCGGAGGTCGAGCACTGCAAAAGTGTATCGATTATCTAGTCATTTATCAGATTACAAAGTTCCTAAAAAAACAATCGCCCAATCGATAGCCCACCTTGAATCCGTTGGTGCTAGTGGCCTGGAACTCGAGCTCGGCGGAAGTCGACTTGGTGAAGTTCTCTGAACGATAATACAATAACTTTAGTTTATATATTATACACAATTAATGGTACAACAATTATTAATTACAAAAATAACAAATCAGTTAAATAAATAAATTAAATTAACAAACGGGTAGTAGAGTTGAACAGGCTGCCGGGCGCAGTCTCCAGAATGTAGTCGGCGAGCATGAAAGACGTGGTGGCCTGAGAAAAAAAGAAGGGATGAGAAATTTTTTTTTTAAATTTAGAAAAAAAAAACTTATAAAAGTGATTCACAGTGTGAGAAATGGAAATCATTTGTTGTTGTTTTTGAAATTCTGAACAAAATTAGCGTCAATCCCAAGCCACGGTCACTTTTTTTAAATCAGCATGCATCAATTTCGTATATTTGCCATCTGACCACACCTGGGCTGCCAATTCAAGATAGTTTTTGCCTGGTGTTCTCGTCCCGGTTTCACTCGATTACATCGTGCCCCCCCAATGCAACCGAGTGAAACCGCACTGACCATCTCTCGAAGCCTACGAAATTTTCACTTCTTGAACATAGAACCCCAACCAAGCCTTCCATCCAGCCCTGGGTGATAAATTGGTAGCAACTTTGATCGCGAAAGGTAACGTGCCCTAGACGCCTTGGGAAAGCTTGGGTTACGTAATCCCACGTTGCAGCTGGCATACCAGCTTGCCCCATCCAGAGGTCAACAAGTAAAGTAGCATGGAAAACTGGTCGGGCAGGTTTTCGCTTTTTTTATGGTCTAGCGGGCAGGTTTCTACATTTCGGGGTCCTTTGAAGAGACCCTGGCGGACAGGTTTCGTTTTTAGGGGTCAAATTAATCAGGCATTTATTTTCGCGCTCGCCTTCGGCGGGCAGGTTGTGTCGAAATCTACCTACTTTTTGACCTATGGCCCCATCTACCTTTTTTTTGTTACCCCGGGTGATCGTGTCTGCATCCGAGCGCCACGCTTACCGAAGGGTTGAGAGTGAACCACATGAACAGGCGCCAGGGCTGGCCGTCGGTCGCGTGTTCGGGCAGCTTGCCGTCGGGGAAGAACAGCACCTGAATATGGACAATAATTAATCGATTGTTATTGATTTCGCCGCAAGTGCACCTGAAAATAAATACACAGGCATAATGCGCACATACACGCAACACAAAAGCAGTCCTGCCCAAGTGCCACACATATAGATCATCACGACTTCACCCATGGATGCGCCTCTTCGAATCTTCAGCACTGCTTGTGCGCCGGATCGTATATTTTTTTAAAAAAACCCTCAACATTCTGTCGCACAAGCCGCGCTTCTATTGAACAGTCTCAATGGGACGGCGCGCAGCTTGTCAACCGATAATATGGGGCACAAGCAGCGAGGAAATCCCCGAGCCCAAGACAACTCTTCATTGATCACAAACACACCTCGAGGGTGTTGGCCACAAAGCCGCCGTACTTTCCATTGCACTCGCCCGTGACCCTTCTGCGTCTCGTTGATGGCGAAGTTGATCGTCTCCGTCACATTCTGCAATATTACAAAAGATATTATATTGTAAACAAACTTAAATACAATAAACACGGGAAATCTTGGAACTCTGTGCACAATGCTGGCTTGCATTTCAAATCAGCAAAATATAATTAGAGGGTGTCCAGAACCGTTCACAGGAATGCACAGTGCTTGGCATTGATGGGAAGATTGTTTTAATAGTCAGAGCGAGCGCCTCACATCGGGGTTGAGGATGTTGAGCTTGGCATTGATGGAGTTGGCAGAGAAGATGAGGCAAGTCTTTCCTGCCGCGTTTTGCGCCGTCCACTTGACGGATCCGGCCGCCGTTACGCCTGTGAATTATCGATTAGTCCGAGTCCTGGGTGGCGTTAAGAAGAAATACTGCTGCAGCGATGATGCATTTCACCCAGTCCGTCTCACTTACCGATAGCGAGAAGCAGCAGCGTCGTGTACTGCATGGCTAGAACCTGAAAAGAACGGGAATGAGGAACGGGTCGAGACGAAAAGGCTCTCTCGAACACATCGCGGCAAACACATCATTGTAGCCATGAATCATCCATCACGATGATGATGACAATTGGAAACGAATTGATAGTGGAAACGCGGGTAGTTTTCGAAGGGCGAAGTGAGCATCGGGATTCGGAGAAAGAGGAAAGAGTGCGAGCCAAGCATAAATGAGAGAAAACTGATAAGATCGATGAGGCTGGAAGGGGGTACACGCAACTGACTGATAACAGACTCAGATAAAGATAGAAAGAGAGTGATAATTGGACCGAGGAGCAATATCGATCGAGAATTCGATCGCAAATCAAAACAAGATCAATGATGACAAAAAACACAAAAAAAATACAGCGACAGTTTTCGTGTTTTAGTGATGATTTAGCTAGAGTACCGTTAATGATAGGTTGAATTGGAGTCTTCGCTATCTGGTGAGCTCATAAAACCAGGCATGAGAAGAGAAAAACGAGACGACAGAGCAGAATATAACTGAAAATGACCGCCGAAATCTCGCGTAAACAAGCCGCGACGCGGACGAACGAACAAGCGTTTGAATGGCTGTTAAGTACGGTAGGTCCAGAAGCGCAGATCCATAAATTCAATATTTAAATATTGTTTTCACAAACGGTGTATTTTCTATGAATATTGTAATTAATTTAATTAATTTACATTTGCAACCAGTAACCAACAATCCGCAAACAAATCATCAAATCAGGAATTTAACACACAAAAAACGGCCGATCTTCATTACGAATGCAGATCAATAGTTTATGCAACTTATCCATTTGACTGGCCTAATTTTGTTAAAACCACATTTCCATCGCGAAATCTCTCATTCGCGGAGTCTCGCCGCACCAGACGTTGGCGCCCCTGCCGTCCCGCGTGACTTACCGTACTCCAGCCATTCTACTGTACCCAGGATGTCTCACGCGCAGACTACAACGGTCAGTTGCCTGCGCTCATGTAGCAAGTAGGTCACCGACGAGAACTTGGAACCGTGCCAAAACAAAGGTGGCACTATGCCCAACCCTTGCTAATTACAGAACATGCGCGAGAAATTCGACACTGAGGACGACGACGATGGGGAGTACGTGCCCAAGTGCTGCTGCTGTGATAGTCCGGTACGATAGCTTACGGTAGATGATAAAGCTACGGTAGAATAGAGGGATACGATAGAATAGAGGGATAGGGGTAGGCGATAAGGATATCGTAGAATGAAGGATACGGTTGACGGGGAGCGTGCGTGGATGCGGCCACTCCTATCATGGAGTACGGTATGAGGGAAAGCTGTCCACGTCACCTTCGTTTATTCTGAATCGTAAATCAACCGCTCACCTCTGACCGGGTGGCCTAAAATGGGGGGCAATGCCTTATTTAATTTTGATTTATTGTCTCTTATCTTCCTTTGCTACGATACCGTATTCCCTCCTATTTACCACATCCTTCTGGCATGTTCCACCGCCATTGATCTACTATATCCCTCTTATTTCCTGTTTCATTTTGGCACACCGTAGCGCATGAAAATGGTAGGTATCCGGTAGAGAATAGGGATACCCTACTCACCATATCACCATGCTTTACTGCACGCCTACCGTATTCTTTGAATCGTCTCTACGCTCTGCCGCACACCTACCGTAATCCATTTCATGACTTTGGTCCGCTTGTTCGGCCTCATCTCCACGCTCTTTGCCATCGCTGCCTGGAGAGTTCGAATGGAGGACGCGGTGAAGGAGAGTCTCGTCGTGGACAGCTTCGTGAGTGTGCTCTTGCCTAATAATGACGCAATATTGCCTAATAATGATGCAAGAACAGCTAGGGAAACCCCTGCTTCGGTGTGGCGCGCACCCACCGACCGTTTCGCTTTCTCAAACTATCCGCATATGATCAAATCTGGCTCAAAGGCGCGAATATGATCAAATAACTCAAATAGTGGACTGTAAATATTGCCTAGTGATCACGTCATCATGCTTGTTCAGGACAAGCTGGTGCTCGACCCACATGAAGGTACAGGCGGTCGTTATCGTTTTCTGCCCTCTATCCATGATCACCGTCTCTATCGCATTCAGCCACCCAAGACGAGCAAGTGGCTCTACGCGCCCCATTCTGATGCATGTGAGTAGAGATTGTGTCATCACTAGGCAATCGGGAAGTACCCCGAGATGTAAGAAATTTTTGGGAAACGCCATTCTGTAAATTTTTGAACAATGGCCCGGTCTTCCCATTTCTTTGTTCAACATTTCCCGGCCATTGTTTAAAAATTTACAAAATTTAGAAATTTACAGGTCACCACATGATTCCAAACCTACCGACCAGGGTTAGGACGAGAGTATGCGAAAGGTGAGAGAGTCCCTCTCGATTTCACACGCTCTCTCACTCCAAAGGCCTTTCTGTAAGGTTGACCGGTCTGTGGAATGATGTGTCACTACTTGTTCGTCGGACTAGTAATACACACTTTGATGTTCGACATCAACCCCTTGATTAAGTCATCACCTAACCTATGCTGATTGTTGATCTTTGATCTCTCCCAACCAATTTCAGAGTGCGATTGTCCGTCTGCTACATTGTTGTCGCCGTCCAGATCTTCTTCTACCAAGCCATCGGCAACCAACTGATGAAATGTGGGGACAATTTTCCTTTGCGGCGATGTTTCGGATAACGCGCCGCCGCACCACGTATACTATGTTGTGTTACAGTAATGTTCACGCCACCGACTCGACGACCTCGCCTTCGATTACCCCGATAGAGAGTACAAGGAGCTGCACGCCTACTTGATGCAGGGTAAGTCAGCTATTGCATCATCACTATGCAACTTTCCAGTCCACAACAAACCCGTGCAACTCCGTTTGCACGAGTTTGTTCTGGGTTGGAGGGCACTAGTTTACTTCACCGGACCAAGGGGCCGAAAGAGAGGTGGCCGCTAGATTGTCACACAATGTTCTGGTGCCTCAGAGAATGTAAGGCAAACGAGCAACGAGTGTCTTTTCCCAATTAGGGAAACACACTTTGTGGCCGCTTCCCTGACGATCCGAACATTGTGGTCACAGTGACATGATGAATGAGGCTCTCACCCCCGGGCTACTTGGTCCGGTAAAGTATACTACTACTCAGTGCTCGTGGGGTATAGCTACTTCAGATAGAAGACAGAAATCAGCTAGAAAGCATAGCTACTTCAGCTTATAGAGCTGAAGTAGCCCTGCTTTCTAGCTACTTTCTAGCTGATTTCTGTC